>VMDO01000779.1:22690-257005 GCA_007922755.1 Pedetes capensis | reverse complement strand
CCACCTAGCCAGGGATCACCCAGGCCTGACCACCTAGCCAGGGATCACCCAGGCCTGACCACCTAGCCAGGGATCACCCAGGCCTGACCACCTAGCCAGGGATCACCCAGGCCTGACCACCTAGCCAGGGATCACACAGGCCTGACCACCTAGCCAGGGATCACACAGGCCTGACCACCTAGCCAGGGATCACCCAGGCCTGACCACCTAGCCAGGGATTATCCAGGCCTGACCACCTAGCCAGGGATTACTCAGGCCTGACCACCTAGCCCGGGATTACCCAGGCCTGACCGACCACCTAGCCAGGGATTACTCAGGCCTGACCACCTAGCCAGGGATCACACAGGCCTGACCACCCAACTGAGGGTTACCCAGGCCTAGCTCACTGCCTAGCCAGGGATCACCCAAGTCTGATCACCTAGCCAGGGATCACACAGGCCTGACCACGGACCCAAGGATTACCCAGGCCTGACCATCTAGCCTGGGATAATCTCAGCCTGGCTATCTAGTGCAGTATAATCTTGGCCTGATTATCTAGCCAGGAATAATCTCGGCCTGACCGTCTAGGTGGAGGTCACCCAGGTTCCTGTTCCTCACGTCTCTGTTCCAATCCTGCCAAAGCCTCCAAGGCAGGGGAACAATTAAAACCATCGTCATCATTAACACTATCCCTTTCAAACACACAGAAATAGAAGAATTCCTGATTTATATTAAAACCACTATCAGTTTTTACATGGTTGAAGTCTTGGGTTCTTTCAAATGACAAGATGAAGAATGGAGTCAACTGGGCAGGCCATGCCTTCTATACACTGTATTTATAAAATACTCACCAGATGGTCTTGACCGGCCAGTGGGCCTCCAGAGCCTAAGGAAGCCAGGCTTGGAGAACGCGGCGGGCAGGAGGCCTTCCTGGGCCGCCTCTGCAGAGCAAAGCTGCGGAAGGCTCGCTGTGGTGCACGTGGGGCCTCCCAGCCAGCGTGTCTTCCTGCCCTGGGCACGCATGCTTACATCACACAGCTGTACGGATGTGTGCATTTTCGTTTAAAAACAGAACAGGACTCCTTAGTCTCGAGTGAAGGTAAGACCTAATTGTCCAAGGGCAAAAACAAAGTGTACTAAGGATTCCGCTCGGGTTACGTAGAGGGCTTGTGGATGGAACAATATATACACAACACAGGTGTGATTCAACAAAATGCGGAACGCTCAGCTCTGAATCCAGACGTAGGTCTTATCCTCAGGACCCACGGGACCATTACTCATCTACTGGCTGTCTAGACTGGCAAGTACCCCCATGAGCCAAATACTCCCTTCTCATGAGTGAAGTGCTTGTGGCCTGAGGGGCTGCCCTGCCCCAAGGCCCCACGCGGCTTAACTTCACACCACCCCTCCCCTCTGCCCTCAAAGAGCCCCAGCAAGAACACAGTGCCCCTGTTTTCTCAAAGTCAATCAAAACACCTCCCGAGGCTATGTCCTCTCAGCTCTTCGGGGGACGGCTACTGGGCTTGGCACTTTCAGGCGCTCTTCTTAGGAAAGAATCTTTCAGTCCTCTGAGTGCCAATCCAAAGTGTCACTGGCCATTCCTAATCCCCGGACAAGAGGGAACAGCCCTGCGGAATGGTCTCAGCGCACCCTGAGTATGCGGGACCTGCCCTCGGCCTCACATTTTACCACACGCACAGACAGTCTTATTCTGTCAAAGTCGTTGGATTTATGGAAAACAACAACAAAAAACTGTTTCCACTATTTTCCTGGAAAACAATGAAGACTGCAGTAAGCCATTTCAGAAGAGACTCTTAAGATACAAACACACCAGAGTCGTCCACGCCGCGCCAGCCAGGCTGTGCAGGTGTCGTGCAAACAGGAAAATGTTACTGAAAATGAAAAAGCAGCTTTTGGTGACATGAGCATTATAAAGTAAAACATCCGTAAGGCATGTTTGTATTTTTAATTTTTTTTTGCTTTGATAAATCAATTGCTTCACAAAAATCTTTTAAAGACAACAATCCATGAAAACATATTGTTACAGTATTCACATTCTAAAGATTGTCAGTTTCAAAGACCGAACGTAACTGAAAAGGCAGAATGCCGGAATACTTCTGTCGCTAAGTGCCAGGGACGTCCTTCGGGATGGGCGACGCAGCTGCCGGCCCCCTGGTGTTGTCCTGAGAGATCGTCCCCTGCTTCCTCGCACGGGTGGGAGAAGCCACTCGGTAGGTCACCCAGCAGCCCCCCGGGGAGCCCTAGCTGCGGGCTTGCTGCACACTGCATAAATGCTTCTACACTTATCTATCTGGATTCCAACACAGAAAGCGGAGCCTGCAGCGGCGCCCGCTGGGGTGGCAAGCCAGTCTAGCTTTCTGCCAGGCAGCCAAACAGCAGGAATGACAACAGGCTGGCCCTGGGTCTCAGAACACGCTCATAAGGCTCCGGCACCAGGGGGGAACTGAGGCTGGGATGGAATCTGACCATCTGCAATGCAGCTCGAGGGGATCCCCTTTCGAATGCTCTCCACTGACCCAGGGCTGGAAGACAGGGGCTTTACCGGGCAAACTGATAACATCCGTGCTGGGCAGTGACTTTACGAGCCACGACAGGTGCCGTGTGGAGGTCACTCAGAAGCACCCAGTTACTCATGGAGAGGGGAAGGAGACTCGGGCTGTGACCCAGCGCCAGCTCTCTTAAGATCTTTTCTTGCAGAGTCTCCCTAGGTAGCCCAGGCTGGCCTCAAAATCACGATCCTCCTGCCTCTGGCCCCCAGCGCTGGGATAACAGGGGTGTGCTACCACAACTGGCTTCTCTTCTGATCTTTATGCTGCACCCCTGAATTCAGCGGGTGAGCACTCAGCAGTCTGGCTGGAGAGAATGCACACCGTGTCACTCGGCACGGTGGCCAATCCCCAGCTTGGGCGGCCCGGCGCAGCCACGTTCCCCCAGACACCAGGCTGCGGCACCCCACAGCACCCCTCGCAGGGACTACGGGTTCTTTCTGGGGAGGAGGCAGGGAGGACTTTGCCAGGAGTCCACACCCAGAGGCCGCGTCCCTGCTCTGCCTAGGAGCAGAAAGCCCGGGGCCAGAGGGAGTGCGGGGGGAGGAGGAAGGGCTGTCGACTCCCCTTAGTCCCAGTTTTAAGAAGTGCGACGAGGCTGGCGCTAAAGTTAAAATGATCTTTTAGGCTTGTGTACGCCTGACCTAAAATATTAAAAACTATTTATAAATAAGGAGTGCAACGGCTGCTTTAAAATGCTGTTCTCTCCTGAAGAGCGGCTCATCAAGGCTCTCTTTCTCATGAAGCTCCTGGAAGGGTTTTAAAGGAATTTCTGTGCTTCCTGCTGACTGCCAGGCTGACCAGGATGTACTTCCCCGTGACTGAATTTAATTCACGCATCTGGGGTGCGTGGGGGGGGATCACTTCTAGAAGAAAACCTGCACTCGCTAAAAATGGCCCTCAATGTCACCTTGGTCCATAACCGACCCCCTTCGTTGAATCTCATGACCTGGCGACCCTGTCGACCCCACAGCTGTCCTTGATCAGCGGATGGGCCTTGGACACCTCAGAGGACACAGACATTCTGCATGAAGCAGGTGGCTGGTTTTCTCTCCGAGAAAAAGTGCCACCCCTAAGTAAACAAAAATCGAAACCAAAGAAAACCAACCCAGCTTAGTCTCTCCATTTGTCTTGTCACCAGGAGACAGAGTTCCCAGGTGATTCTAAATCTCATGCGATCAGGTGAGAGGGGAAGGCTCTGGGGTCTGCAGTAGCAACATGCAACAGGAACACGTGGGCCACACGTGGCCATGCGGTCCACTTTGTGCCACGTGGCCACACAACGTGTGAGAGCCGGCACCGGACATGTGCCACGCAACACAGTCACAGCACGGTGACCTCCCAGATGTCTGCGGATTCTGTAAGACAGTTTGGGTGTCGTTGTCTACCCCAGCTCTGAGCCAGTGGGGTAGAGCACATCTCATGTTAGTTTATAATAGACATTCTGTGCATAACGTATTTTCACTAAAACATTCAAAAGCAATGCACAGTTCACATGGTGAGGGACCACGTAACTGAAGTCAAACTTAAGTTAGACTGGCACACGTGTGGTGAGAGCTTGCTACCATTGTGCCCCACTGACCTGAAGTCCTATTTACTACAGACCTGCATATAGCTGCTCGGATCAGGGGTGAAATGCAATGTGAGCATTACATACAAAAACATCTGGAGGTACCAAAATTTCACTGGATAGCTGTTCCTCCCGGCGGTTAAGGTAAACACCGCGGGAAGCAGGAGACTGGCAACGGCAGCCAGCTGAGGGCAGGTCGTCCTGTTTGGGCAATCCAGAACATTCCAAATTGAAACATAAGCGCGTGCCGCTCTTTCTCTAGAAATTTTATCCTTAACACAGTCATAACCCAATTCATAACGAATTTATAAAAATAGCTTGCTATCCAATAATCCCAGCAAGGTAAAAATAGGAGTTTCTTTTTCTCTATAGCAAATGAAACAGGCTCGCTGACCACAAGAGGACTGAAGCATGTCACGACGGCTGGCCACACCGAGGAATCGCACGCAGCCCAGCGTGGCTGTGCTCACCGCACAGCAGCGGCTTCAGGTGCAGGGCGTCTTTGAAAGGAGCAGCCACCGCGATCTGCTCTAAACCACAGAACTAAAGAGCAACGGCATCGCTTCTTAGGAATGGCGGCATTGGCGGTGTATTCCTTACTCTAATTAGAACCTGGGCAGGGGGGTCATTCACCAAATGGCAAGCATTCAACCTTTAAAGGATTTCTTTAAAGCCCCCCACGCGCATTTGAAAGAAGGCGCTGCACCGGCAAAGACGCTCCTTAAGCTTACTATGAAATACAAAAGTGCACTCTTCTATATCTACATATAAAACATATCGGACATAAAACCGTGTAAAATGTTTGCTGTGCAAACAGTAAGAAGGCAGGGCCGCTCCGCGCTGCTCCCTGTGCTGCGCCACCCTACTGCAGGGAGTCGCTGGTCTCCAGCACCAGCCCGCCGATGTGTGTGGGGGCCAGCGTGGCCCCGTCCTCCTCCGTGCTGTCCACGGACTCATCCTCGCTCTGCCCAGCCATCATGACCTGCTGCACGGCCAGGGTGGCCCCATCCGAGGACAGGGACTGCAGGCTGTCCACGTTCATGTTCACGGGCGTGGTGATGGTCACGACGGCACCTGTGGTGGAGCACAGGGGCGGTGCTGCTTCAGTCGGTGCTCAGAGAAGGAAAGGCACGCTATGACCGGATGAGCGCTGCTGGGCTGTTTCACCTAAAGTTAGGACCTGTGGGTGTTTATGGAAAGCTACACAGGACTGTAAGGGACTACTCCTAAGACTGGCTCAGCCCGTGCTTAGCTAATAAGGCACAGATGTGAAGACGGTCACAGCGGAGGCCAGCAGGATGAAGAGCGGTCTCAAGGCAGACTGTGTGACAAGGAAGGAGATTGAAAGAAACTAAAAGCACAGGAGAAAGGCACACGAGGAATATAAATGGGGAAATAAAGTAAAAAGCAGAATAAGGTGAGTAAGGAAGATCAGTTTGAAAGGGAAAAAACAGGAAAACTTTGTACCATGCAAATCCCTGTCACACAGCCTCACAGCACGGGAAGAAAACCATCCAAATACCCAATGAACAGGGCCCAGAGGAAAGACAGCACACCGTGGGACGCTAGGCTGCGAGGAAGGGTGGGGCTGCAAGAACTAACTTGCAAAAGGCCCCACGACGTATTCGTCAGTGAGGACAGCAAGAAGAGACAGCATTGCATGGCCTGCTAATTTTAGGGTGAGGTTTTAAAGCAGATGCATCCATTCGTTCACGTCTATGCACAGAATATGCACTGGTGCATCCACCGGAACCAGGATGACTGTCTGTCCAGAAGGAGGTTTTCCTATCACCGCATGTTCCTTGATCCCCCGCAGTGGACAGGTATGGCCCTTCCTAGAGGCGGGATGACTCACTGCTATGGCTTGGATGAGTGTACCCCAGAGGTTCGTGTGCTAAAGGACCAGTCACCAGGGAGGTACTGTCAGAAGGTGGTCGGCCCTACAAGTGGTGGGGCCGAGAGGGACGCCATTGGGGGCATCCCCTGGGAGGGGACCGAGGGACACTGGTCTCTTCCTCTTCCTGTTCGCTTCCTGGCTTGTGATGTGATTTGCTCCACCACAGGCTTCCATCATGATGTGCCCCCCACCTGGCCAGAGGCCCACAGCCATGGGGCCACTTGACACTGGACTGGAGCCTCTTGAATCATGAACCCAAATAACCCTTTCCTCTTTATGTTAATTGCCCAAAGCGCTTTATCGTGGCAACGGAAAGCTAACACAATAATACTCTTCTAACTAACTACTGGTCTAAAAGAGGAGATAAACTCTGAAAATACAAACTCTTTCAGTGTGAACAACAGACCACCACACATCAAAACCTAAATGAAAAAGCCAACACATCACTTGGAAAAACTTGGTTTTCAGTGCACATAACACAATTCAGGAGCCAAAATGGAAGGAAAGGCAATGTGATCTACAGCCCAGCCTGACCTCAGGACCAGTACTGCCCGGCAACAACCCCTCAAGCACCAGCACGTGTGTGCGAGGAAACAAGGGGCTGAGGAGGAACTGCTGCGAGGCTACAGACAGCAGTGCCCAGGGCTCACCGAGCCTGCCCAGAAGACTGTCCGCAGGCACAGGGTCAAGACTCGGAAAGGTCTGGCCTCTGCCCTACACTGAGCATAGCTATGGACACCACGTGGATCTTAAGAGCCAGGTCCAAGGGATCAAACTGTTCCCAAACAACCAGCTGCGGTCCAGAGCAAAGCTGAGGCCAACTTACAGGAACACAAACCATCAAGCAGGTGACAAAGCAAAACACACAATTTCTGGGGTTACCAGGCGCAGTCACAGATTACCAGGCAGGACAACCCATAGGGGCCAGCCAGAGCCACCCCAGAACGTACAGGGATGCAAGAGTTAGCAGAGAGGGATATCCAAATAGTCACCGCAACTGCGTTCTAGGGCTTCACCATTTGCCAGACTCACAGAAGATACACACTACTGAAGCAGAGTTCTGCAAAGATGGAAAGTACAATATCTAACTTGAAAAACACACCATGGATCCCAGCAGCTCGGGAGGCGGAGGCAGGAGGATCACAAGTTCGAGACCAGAGGCAGTCTGTGTAACTTAGCAAGACCCTGTCTCAAAAAGTAAAAAAAAAAAAAAAAAAAAAAAAAAAGGCTGGGGGTGCAGTTCAGTGGTTCAGCACTTGCAGAGAATGCAAGCGCGAGGCCCTGGGTTCAACACCCAGTACTGCAAAACAAAACAAAATGAAACACCATAGCATTAACACATGATTAAACATTGCAGAAAGAAGAGTACTGAAGTAAAAGAAGAGTGACAGAAACAATCTAAAATGAAACACAGACTGAAGAGAATATCTGTAACAGTAAATGTCCAACCATCTACTCACTACATGGGCAGCTGAAGTCTTTGAAAGGAGCGTGGAGGGGTGGAGGGTGGGGTGAGAAAATACACTTCAAGAAGACATGTGGCTGAGAGTGACAGAGTGGTAGGCTAGCCTGCATGAGCCCCTGGGTTTGATCACCACCACTGCAAAAAATTAAAAACTAAAAAGATTAAAAATAACCAGGTGTAGTGGTGCATGTCTATAACCCAAGTGACTTGGGAGGCGGAGGCAGGAGGATTGCAAGATCAAGGCAGCCTATATAACTTAGCCAGACCCTGTCTCAAAATAAAAGTAAAAACCGGGCTGGGGGTGTGGCCCAGTGGTAGAGCACTTGCGAAAGCATGCCTGAGGCCCTTGGTTCAAACTCCCAGTACCACCCAAAAAAAATTTTTTTAAATGGCCCCAAACTTTCCTAACTTCCCAACAGTATACTGCCACAGAAAAGATAAGGCAGCAGCAATGAGGGACCACCACGTGTGTGCATCCACAACATACGCACACCGCTGCTTAGGAGACAGAGGCAGGGAGGATGCTGGAGCCCAGGAGCTCAAGGCCAGCGTGGGCAGCACAGGAAGACACCATCTCAAAACAAACTGTGCACAAAACAATCCAAAATCTGAAGAGCTCTGGCAGGCAGAAAGATATTCATCAAACAGATCAGAGCACTGGCCTGGGAGAGGAAACAGACAGAAGTCAAAGGGAATACGCAGAAGAAAGGGCAGAAGAGGAGGGCGAGGCCAGGGGCTGAGGACAGCATCAATTCTGTTGTGCGCACCCGAGCACGGAAGGAAAAGGAGAGCGAAGACCGATGCAGAGGACAGCACACCTTGTTGATGGCCGTGTCTGTGACACACGGTCCTTCTTCACGCCTCTCTAGCACTCCCTTTAGCATGCAGCCAGACTGACACTTCCTTGTGTTTTAGATGCAAAGAGCGAGCTGCAAGTGCCCCGGCTGTGCCACTATGAAGCCCACAGATAGTGGAGCCGGGCCCGTGGCTCTCGCACTTCACCTGTGTGGCTGGTGGTGCCACTTACCTTCTGACATAGCGAGCTCGTTTGGCGGCGGCTGTGCCACTCCTGAAGCAATAGAGTCGGGCCAAAACCTCTGGACTGGTCTGTTCTGAGTAGTTTTTTTCTTTGTCTTTGGGGTCTCTGAACAACTGGAGTCCAACATGGGCTGGAGAATTCGTCTCCTAGCATTGATGAACCTGTGTGTGGGCAAAGGGGAGCTCAGGCCAAAATGACCTTCATGAAGACCTCGCGCAGCGCCAATACTCTCAACGAACACGCAGCACTAGGGGCCCTTTTGAAAAGCTTCATGCACATTCTTTGCTACGGTAAATACTTCAGAGGCGTGACAAGCACATGATTTATCTAAACCTCTAGAAAAAAAAGTGTGAGCTGTTTAAAAAACGTAGAAAGAGCGACGTCCTCTTCCACATCACTTTTATGGGTTTGGGGATTTTTAATCTCATTTGATTTGCTCCGTATCTGTGAATCACATATTCATAATGATACAAATCTGTAAATTTGACATTTTCTGTGAGGAAGAAAAACGTTTAAATAGCAAGACTTCATGCATCATACCTGAGGTTACCAGGGAGCCTCAACCTGCCAGAGCCGCCTCTCGTAGGCTATGCCTCTGGCTGGGCCCACAGGCAATCCCATCAGGGAGGCGCTGCGGCTTACCGCAGAGCAGGGGCCTGGGGTAACAGCTTCATCATTTCACAAGGCCACTCCAAATGATAAGCTCCCCTAGATGCCCAAAGTCCTAGGGGCCCACTTCCTGGACACCCGCCTCGCATGACGCCTGTGTGTGAGCAGTGAGGAAATCCCTGGCTGAGTCTGCCCTCGGTGACACCAGGAAGCCATAAGTCAGCTGTCCCTCCTGTCGCTTCTGGATGTGAGGACAGAGCAGTCCTGCACAGCGCCTGCCCTCCGAGTGACCGCTGCGCCACACCACCCAGGGCTGCTTCACCAGAGCCCCGGGCAAAGGGAGGAAATGGCGGCCTCCCACAGAGGCACCAAGGACAGTAGAAGCACTGCAGTGCCACTAGGCTGACAGTGCGCCCACACCAACGGTAACAGAGACAAATGACCGAACAAGGCAGATGGAGCAACACCCCGAGTGGTATCCGCTCTCACAGGGGGCAGCATGTGGCCAAGGTCCACCGCGACGATGACCAAGGCCCCGAGAGGGCGCTTCCTATACGAAGCAGCCAACCCCGAGTGGGCTCCCCAGAAATAGCTCCAGGCCCGGGAAGGCAGCGGAGTGGCTGGACACGCAGTGGGGTCTGTGCGCCCCTCCCCCAGCTTCTGCTGGAAAGTGACAGCAAGTCTCAAAAGGAGGAGAGCGCAAGGCCCCGAGGGCCAGCACACCTTGCTCTCCCTGCCCCAGCCCACAGAAGCCACCCAGGGAAACATCCCAGGTCTGGGGGAAAGTGGGGCTGCGAGGGGGACGTCCCAGAGAACGCTTCCAATCCACAGCTGTTGTTGTTGTTAGGTGCCGTCAAGTCCGACTCCTAGCGACCCTCATAGGGTTTTCAATGGTTGACTGTTTCACGATTGCCTCGGGAGTGGGTTGCCGTGTCCTTCTCCCATTTTTGTGTTGCTGGGAATCGAACTCGGGACCTCAGAGACTGCAGAGCGGCACTCTACCAACTGAGCTAAATCCCAGCCCTCCAGTCCACAGGGAGTGCCGGTATTAACGGCAGGCTGAGATGCAGGCTGGCTTAGTCTCAGGCATGCTGCTGCCAAGTGCAGCACTCTGACGACACGGTACTGCCAGGTACGGGTACCCCAGCAACAGTTCCGTACTCATGCAAGGCGGGTGGCAGGCTTTCCAGGCTCTATGTGGTAACATGGTAGCACCATGTCAGAAAGCCGTCCATCTTACCAGTTGTTGACTTGGAGTAGTGTCAAATTTGTCTGAGCGGCAATCTGCTTTTTCTCATCCTCTGTTGGGTAGGGATGCTAAAAATAAAAAGGAGGGTTACCAGCGACTTTAATTCTCAAAAACAAAAATCAGAAGCACCTAGGTAAACTAGAAATGGATAAACAAGCAAAAGTAAACTCGGCTAAGCATCAACAGTGCTTTGAGACAAAAGCTAACTTCAGTCTTACAAATGTTTTTGGAAACACCAAGATCAGAATAAAGCGCTTCTCCTGGCCCCCAGGAACGTCTGGTGCGGTGGCAGCTGCTGGCGCACGGTGAAGATGTGGTGAGCCACAGGGGCATGAGGTGCACAGGTGAGGGGCGAGGGTGAACATCACCCTGGCTGTGTGTCCCGTGCCAGGCAGGGGCTGAGCACTTGATACCGTCCACGCGTTGGTGTCAACGTCACTGAGGTTTAGTTTATGGACAACCAACGGCACCATTTCGAGTGGATAAAGGGCTGAGCTTGGCCCCTGAAGCCTCTGCTCCAGCGAGCAGCACTGTTCTGTGCCCTCAGCAACTCCACAGCGACTCCCAGGCTCCACGTGGCACTGAAGGACACCATGGTTTTCTCAAGGACACACTGACACTGGGGTACACAGCTGTCACCTGCAGCCTTCTCAGGATCAAATCTCTGTAGGGCTAACCCAGCGCTGCGGTCTGGACACGGGTGCCGAAGGTCCGTGTGGTAAAGGCTTGGTCTACAGCCTGGTGCTACTGGAGGTGGGCTCCCCGGGTCCCTGCGGGGGTCCCCTTGAAGGAGACTGTGGGAACCCAACCCTTTCTTCCTTCTCCTCCGCTTTGGGCCATGAGGGGAGCAGTTTGCTCTGCTTCGTGCCCTGCCACTGCCACCCAGCACCCCCACCCAGAGGCCCAAGGCAAAAGGTCTGCCGGATCACAGACCAGAACCCCTGCGACACGAGCCTAAATAACCCTGTTCCCTTCCTGCGTGGATCACCTTGGGTATCTGTCACAGTGATGGAAAGCCAACTAACACACCTAGGTGCCAGGACAGAACCAGACTCGAGGCTAGGGACAGAAGGGGTCACCCCATCCCCCTCCCTTCACGGATGACGTGAAACATTTCACTTCAACAGCAAGAATCCAACTGGAAGGAAATAATGGAATTCCCAGAAGTATTCAAGGACAATGACTTCGATCTACAGTTCTCCAGGACTAAGGACTACGTGTGGAGATATTTACTCTACAAATGTTTACTCCACGGATGCATAAACCGAGTCTCTTGGCTTAAACCGCTAGGTCCCAGGTGTGAATGGCTCCAGCAAAATAAGGGGGAGTTTTAGTTTTAGTTTTGATATTTATTTTGTTTTAGTTTTGATATTTATTTATTTGATTTTCAGTGCTGGGGGTGACCCCAGGCCTCACACATGCTACACAAGTGCTTTACCCTCAACCCTTAGTTTTGATTTTAAACAAACGCTTGCTGTGATTTGGAGAAGGCACGGCATGTTATGGGGGAGACAGCACAGCACTGATGTACCTCACATTCATGTTTGTTTCTGCAAACTGAGCTACAGAATAATTCAACTGATCTCACAAACGAACGTGTGGCTCTGAGTACGAGGCTGTGGAAACACAAACATCATTCTTATCTCTACAAAGCTCATAAAATAGAAATGGGGCCAGGATGGTGGTGTGTGCCTGCCATCCCAGCACTGGAGACTCTGAGGCAGGAGGATCACAAATTTGAAGCTAGCCTTGGCTATATATTGAGATCCTGTCTCAAAAAACCAAAAGCTAGGTGCAGCTTAGTGGTCAGCCACTGGCCTAGCATGAGCAAGGGTCTGGGCTCCATCCCCAGTACTGCAAAAAGACAAACACAAAAAAAAAACACAACAGGGCAGGAAACACGAGCACCGAGCCAGAGAAACCAACCAACGGCAGCTAGTGCTGCCCGAGCGTGTTTGGAGAACTGTGGGGAGGAGGCCTTGCAGAGAAAGGAGGCAAGAAGAGCCAGGAAAACAGCCCCAGAAGAACAGGGCCATCCTACCTAACCTTCCAAGCAGGGTTTGCTTTAGAAACTATTACAATGTTAAAGGAGAGTTTTGGGGGAGGGGAAGCAACACAGAGCAAAACCTTAAAGGGACCTAAAAGGAAAGACACACGCCAACCCGGGCACTTCTGCGTGGAGCCGTGCCTGCCCACCACGCCACAGCCTACACACTGGCCGGAACACCACGGCTTCTGCTTTCCCACCTCCTCCCGTCTCAGCGGGAAGTTTCATGGAAGATAATTTTCCCACGTACCGGAGGCAGAGCTCGGGAGGTAATGCGAGGGATGGGGAGTGGCTACAAGTACAGATGACGTTCACCCATTGGCTGGCCGCCCGCCTCCTGGCCTGGGCCTAGGGGCTGGGGACCCCTGGCGGGGCCCTTGTGATGGCGCACACCGGCGTGTCTACCATCCTGCCTGGGTGTCCCTGTGCACTTGTCTTCTGAGAACCAAGCCTGGTCACTCCAGACGAGGGTGTATGCTCTGGGCACTCTTGAGTCTGTGGGCTGGCCATCACCGCGCCGCCCAGCGTGCCAGGCATGTGCTAGGCAGGTGTGTCCTTTCACCGGGCTTCCTAAGATGTCCCAGGCATGAGATGAAGACAGAGCTCCTGCTGGGCCCAGGGAGGCGACAAGGCCCCAGGTGTGACCCTGGGAGGGTGAGCTGCTGCCCCTCGGCAGGCCAGACTCATTCAAGTTACGCGAGCCGTGTGCTGACCCTCCGCCTGCCCAGTGCCACACCTCCACCTTTAATCTTACTGCATCTTCCTTGCAAGGCCAATACAAAACCACCGCTACTCTCTGAAATTTGCCCAACCTGTCTTTTCTCCGCCCACTTCTCTAACTATCGCCACCTTGCCCTCCTGGGTGGGATTTTTCTCACATGCATACACACGATCAGCATGAGCTTGGCCGATTCCCTTTCCACCAGTGGGATTCTCACTGTCCCTTAACCTTGTGGAAGCCATTGGCTAGGAACCCCCGCTCAGCCCGTTACAGACACTCGGTGTAATACCGACAAACAGATCAGCCCAGCAGACCCAGGAGTAACTTCCCCGAGAACTCGAGCCAGGACAACACCTCAGGGCTGCTCAGCATGTCGTGCGCGCCCTTACCCCAATGTGCTGGAAGAGCCAGGACCGCATCACGTTGGTGGCGTGCTTTGGCAGGACACCCCTCTTATTCTTGGACGAGCCATCATCTTGATGCAAGATGCTGAGATCTTGGTTCAACTGTAACTGGAGCTTTTACACAATTGACAGACAACGTTAGAGAAGAAATCACAGTGCATCCGCCTAGCTCACAACCTCAGACAGGAAACGACCGAGGATCTCACAGGTACCTGGCCCATTTACAGGAAAGATGTACACGCTAAAACCCTGTACAGACTCGTCTTTTGAGGACATAATGCTATTGTCACATATATCTTTCATCTTCTCCCCCATTTCCTCACATATAGCTGCTAAAATTCTTGGACTACTCTAAGTAATAAGGGATGCCTTTCTGTCTGCTGTGAGCTGACTGCTGGCTGGCAGCCCCAGGGTGGTTTGGGGATGAGGGCTGGTCAGTGGAAAGATCAAGGCAGGATTACAAGGATGGGACTTTCAGCCCCAGTGTCCTGGGAGGGCACGGGGCTGAGGGTTAACGTGACTGACGATGTCCAATGAGTTAATCCACTCTTGCCTATGTAAAAACCCAAAGGACAGGGCCCAGGAACGCCCCGCTCACCTCCGCACCCTGCCTTGTGGACGCCTGCATCTGCATCCCTTACAATGTTCTTTACGCTGACAAACAGAAGTGCGTCCCTGAGTTCTGAGAGCTACTTTAGCAAATTAATGGAAACTGAGGAGGGGGTTGCGGGAGCTGGTCATCAGAAGCACCAGCTGTAACTGGGACTTGTGACTTGCCTCTGAGAGAGGGGTCACCTTGGGGATGGAGCCCTCGATCCGTGGGACCTGAAACTTCCTCTAGGTAGACAGTATCAGAGCTGAACTGGATTCAGGGATGCCTGGCTGGTGTCTGCTGGTGGGCCACAGAGGTCCTGTCTGGTGAGTGCAGTGGCCTGGCAGCAGAAAAAGCTGCTCGTTTTTCCTACAGAGTATCATTCTCGCCTCTTCATGCACCACACTAGTGACTCGGCTCTGTGGAGGCCAGGGTCTGGATGGACGCTAGGAGGAGCAGGGCGCTCTGCAGCAAGTCCTCTCGCTACCACCGGTTCTCACCAGGGCCTCCTGCCGTGAGACAAGGGACGCATCCCATTGCCAAGTCTAAAAGCGATTCTGAGCTAGCATCAAGGAGGAACAGGGATGCCGCATGGCGCCACTAGAGTGCGACGACAGGGATGCCGCATGGCGCCACTAGAGTGCGACGACAGGGATGCCACATGGCGCCACTAGAGTGCGACGTGGCATTTGAGCAGAGGGGAAAAAACGGCAACAGGAGAGGAGGCAAAGAGGGTCTCACGCCTCAGAAGGAGCCCTGGCCTAGGTGGAGCCTCAGGGAGGACACAGCAGCACGGATGCCACCTGACGGTGTGGACCGGGAGAGTGACTGAGGCGCTACTGGGCCAGGCAAGGATGTGGCCACTTGCTCAGTGACAGCTGCACACAGGACAAAGCCAAAACCCCACAGCGAGGCAGAGCAAGGCATGCTCATAGCAGGACAGGCACCGATAATGTTCACCCTGGACACTGGCTCGGCGGCCCTGATGCACAGGATGGCGCGGACGGGCCAGGGAGGGGAGGGCGAGGGCGCAGCCCCATCCACGGCAAGAGGCAAACGAGGCGTTTTAGGGCTGAGTTCAGTGACAGGGCTTTATTTAGGAACATGGAGGAAACAATGAAACACGTGGCCAGGAAGTGAGGAGGGTCTGCGGGAGGAGGGGGAGGAGCCATCCGCACCTGCTGCTACCCGGGCGTCCCGTGAGGGCTGAATTGCGACGAGCACCAACTCGCAGACGCATTCCAAGGTGCTATGAGAGGACAGTGGGGGTGTGCATGTGTCCGTGTGCATATGGGCGTGCTTGTATGTGTGTGTGCACGTATGTGTTTGTGCATGTGTGGCGCGCATGTGCAAACCTGGCACAGGCATCACGCAGTCCTAACGGGACTGCTGGGCCACAGGAGGGCTGGGGGGAGGGACCTGGCAAAGCCTCACCCTGGCCCGGTCCTCACTTCCCTGTAGGCTTGTCTAGCAAGCCTCTGACGACATCTCAGTCACCAAGGTCCAGTGAGTCCAAGTCACCCCCCCACCCACTCCTCCCCTCCCCCCACCCACGGGACAAGGTCAGCATGTTCCACAGGGCAGTTGACACGTCCTGAGGAGAAGCAGCCTGTACCACTGTCACCTTACACAAGCCTGGGACATCAGTTCACCTGAGCCTGTGGCCAGCCGCCCTCGGGCAGGTCCTGGGGTTATTTATGACTGCCACCTGCACAACCACTACTGTCGCCACTGCTGAGGCGCTCTCGGGATAATGCTGACCCCAGGGGTGAGCCGTGACCCACGGCAGGTGATCACAATCTTCTTGACAAAACCACCCTGCTGGGTTCCAACCAAACTTAGCCGCCTCTCCATTACGTTACCTTCCATATCTAAAATGCACCAAGAACCCAAAGAGAGCAGAGCCCCAGCAGCCTGAACAGCTGTCTTGTGTCACACATACACTGCATGTGTCCCATCCACAGCGCTCCACCCCTCGGGACCCTCTCGTGCTGCTCACACCTGTCAGTTTGTCTGCTGGTCTCCCGGCCCGGTGGCGCTGGAAGTCACACACCAAGGGGTGGTATGACATGGAGGGAGTTGATGAGCCACTCCCTGCGCTGAGGGGCTCCAGGGCGGGTGGTAACACGGTGCTCTGCCTACCAGGGCCAAGCTGAGAGAGCTGGGGGATCGCACAGGCCTCAGGTAAAAAGTTTCTACTGAAGGACTGAAATCTTTGTAGGTTTGCTATTTAAATTAGCAACATTTGCTTCTAAAAACATTAGCTGACTAGAAAACTTCCTTCTTAAACAACAGGACAAATGGACTTTTACTCTCCTGGTAAGGCATCTGCCTTGGAAACGGCTTCCACTAACAGAGCCTGGTTTGACACTGGAAAGCTACTTTGCGGCCAGATGTGGCTCTGTTGTCACCAACACCTTGCATGGAAAACCTCAGGAGAGGAGGCTGGCTGGAGAGGTGAGGGCCACCACGGTGGGCTCCAGCCCCAACTCTATGCAGGCCTATGCCCGGACAGCCACCACAGCCCCAGTGGCCTCAGAGGCTCCCTGCCTCACCTCAGTGGTCTCCACATCTTTTCACTCCAGTGTTCTCCAACTACACCTGTGTGGCCCAACATGGCCACCCCAGACTGCCGGGTATGGTCAGATTTGCTTGGATTTGCTCTTGCATTCAGTGTAACAACAATGTTCCAGGGCTGTGTGCAGAGCTCCCAGGAAGGGTGCAGAAACATCTCTGCCAGTCACAGAGACCTAACACAAAGTGAATCAATGTCCTCAAAATGAGAACTGTAACTTAAATCTTGTCCTTCTGATTTAAACCTAGCTCACAGTAAAAAGTCTGCAGCCACAGCACCCTGGCATCTGATCCCGCTGATCTTGAAGCTTAAGCAGGGTCAGCCTGGTTAGTCCTTGGATGGCAGACAGCCTGGGAATAACGGGGGCTGCAGGCTAGGGAGAAGAACCTGGCAATCCACTGCCCCCAAAATCTGCCACTGAAAACTCTATGTATAGCACTGACAATAATGCCGGGCATGGCACAATGTTGGGGAGCGTTTCGTCTGTTGTACATAGGGTCACTGTGAGTCAGATCCAACTTGATGGCACCTAACAAGCACACATTAAAAATGTGCACCTCCAGAAGTTAGGGGAGTCCTGTAGCCTGGCAGGTTCAACCTCCTCATTTTACCACAAGGAGCAGGGAGAAGGCAGGACTATCCAAGTGTGCCACGGCCGCCTGTGCCCTGGTCCTACTGCTTGTGTAGTTGACTCTTGTGTTCTGGGAGCCAGATGCCCACAGGTGGGGGCCACGAGCCGCTGCTGGGAACCCCCTTCAGTCCCTCATCAAGGTCTGCTCTAGGTGAAGCCCCAGGTGCACACACTAAGGACACAGCAGAGATGCCTGGAAGCTCCCAGAGCTCAGGCCCAAGCCAACAGCCTCACGCTCTTCTGAAACCTTGCCTGGCTGTCCTGCACCATAGGACCTCAGATCTCAGGGTGGCGAGGAAAGCAGACACCCACTCAAACCAGCCGTAGCCCTGCCTAACAGTGGCTGCGTGTGTGGGTCATGAGTGACTTTTCTGCTTCTTCTTTCATGAATTTTGCAAATATTCTACAATAAGGGAAATGAAGAGTGAAAAGAAATAAACACTGCCATTTAGACTGACTAGCGGCTGCTCCTTGAGACAAATGACCGTCACACAAGGGAGTGGCCCAACCCTGTCTTCTGTGCCCACACCCTGCCCGAGGACGGCATACGCACCTGGGAGTTCTGGATCCTAATTGTCCCAGGAGACAACGCCTGCGTGACCACTTGGCCTTGCGGAGTGACAACGGTGACAGGCTGGTACACTGTGCCACCTCAAAAGGAACAGGGAGAAAATTTAAAAATTAAACTACTTTAAGTCTTTTTGTTCTTGCTTTGTTTGTTTGTGACAAAGTCTCATTATGCACCCCAGGCTGGCCTTGAACTTTCAATCCTCCTGCCTCAGCCTTAAGCTACTTTTAAGTCTTAATGACCTAAAACAATTCTTTTTTTTTTTTTTTTTTTTTGTGGTACTGGGGGTTGAACCCAGAGCCTCGCACTTGCATGCTCTGCAAGTGTTGGACCACTGAGCTGCACCCCCAGCTCAATTTTTTTACTTTTTGAGACAGGGTTTCGCTAAGTTACACAGACTGTCTCTGGTCTCAAACTTGTGATCCTCCTGCCTCCGCCTCCTGAGCCGCTGCGATTATAGGTGTGCGCCACTGCGCCCAGCAAAGCAATTCTTAATATACTTATGGAAGGAACAAAAAAACTAGCTTGACAAGCTTTTCAATCACTTCAAATAGCTAACATTATTTTCCAAATTGACTTATCACTGCAAACTGTCAGACATATTCCAGTCCACTCCATGTCAGGAATGATCAGTGAATGGGGACTTGGTGGCTCCCTCCCCTCTGCTTGCCTCTACTATTGCTTCTTCCTACACTTAGCACACATTGAAGATTTGGCAGAAGATATTGGACACTAAATATTTTTACTCTAGTTATATCTTCTGATTGCTGGTGTTTTCTTTTGTCTTTGAGGTTTCCCTTTATGTTATTATGTGAGATTTGGGGTGTAAATTTCTGCCACTCTCTACAGGCCCTGTTTCGTTTTCATGATGTTTTGTATTGGCAGTATTCTATACATACTAGGATATGTGGCAATCTGTCCCCTTCCTGTAAGGTTTTTTGCTATACAAGTAATATTAATACTGAGGCTGTATTTTTACTTGATTATCATCAGTTCATGACATAACAGGGTTTTCCAGCTACTGCTAAAAGCACAAATACAAATTGTTATTTGAACAATCGCTATTGGTTTTTGCTATATATTTCCAGCTCTTACATAAGACCTCTTTTCTTTCCAATGTACTTTTGGTAGAGAAACACAATCTGCACACTACATTTGTTGAGAATTAACAAGAAACAGGCATTCAAAGAGCTCTAGATTCTAACATTATTATTATTTTATTTTCTTGTTGCAGTACCTGGGGGTGGAACCCAGGGCCTTACACATACTTTGTAAGTGCTCTATCCCTGGGCTGCACCCCTAGCCCCCTTTTTATTTTGAGACAGGGTCTTGCTAAGTTGCACAGGCTGTCTCTGGTCTAGAATGTGTGATGCTCCTGCCTCTGCCTCCTGAGTCGCTGGGATTACAGGCGTGCATCACAGCACTCAGCTGATCCTAGCAATATTATGTCAGGAATTGGCATTACAGTACTGTACAATCGAGAACACTTTTGAAATTAAAAACCGTGTCTTTAAATACTTATTCTAATGTAATGGATCTATTTTCTGCGAAAGCTCACGGAGAAAGTGTACATTTTCCCACAGTCATACCTGCCACCGTTGCCATGGTTACGTTTCCCTGCTGCAAGGCGGTCGCTGGCACCACGATTCCCTGGGGGCTGAGAGTACCTGTGATGGCACTTTGAATCTGCTGAATGTCAGAACACACACACATTGTGGGAAGAATGAGAACGTGGGAAACTCACGTTTAAGAATTCACAGGAATTGGTGTGACGATGCCTCAGTGAAGGAAGAGAGGCCTGGGGCTCGCGGCAGACGCGGATGGCAGGCCTTCAGGAAGCAGGCACCGCACACGGGGAATGGAGAGACGCAGGACTAACCACGCTGAACACAGCGATCCACACGGAACCGCTAGTGGGCCACGGCGGCTCCCGAAAGACTGTCTCCCCTCTCACTGTCGCGTTCCACTTAAGCCCAGGAGGTGAGGAGGAAGACCCTGCTATCTGATCACGCCTCTCTCCTTACATCTGGCACAGACAATGGAGTTTTCTCCATACCAGACCCTCCTGGGCGAGACAGGCACATACAGAAGAAGACGCCACAGGCCTGAAGGCACCTGGAAGCGACCAGGGCCAAGGGTATTCCTAGTGGGGCTAGGGAGCCATCACTGTTGCTTGCCTGGGCCACAGCACAGGCCACATGTCAGCCCCCACCCCTGGGAGCACCACCCCCTCCAGCGAGTGTCCCCTGCACCATATTCTTATTTATAGAGTGCTTGGGACTGCAGTAAGCTCCATGGGAATGTTTGTAACCAGGACATCAGAAGCTAGCCCTCTGAAGTTCACTCATGCCCATTAACTGTGATGGGCAGGCTGGCAGCTGGCAGCGTAAAGGAGTACCCAGCGCAGGGCCTGACACAGAGAACTCCCTGATGTCTGAGCAGTTACAGGGCACCCGTGGATGGCATCTGCACTGATCTGAACGTGTAAGCTTGGATAGGCGTGCTTGAAGTCTGCCACACTGATTTGGTGATAGAAATTAAGCCATCCAAATCAATATTCCACGCTCCCACCTTAAAATCCTAGAAAAAGAACACAATGAACCCAAAGCAGGAAGAAGGAAGAAAATAATAAAGATCAAAGCAGAATTCAATAAAGTTGAAAATAAAAAAAAAAAAACAGAAAAATCAATGAGACAAAATGCCAGTTTACTGAAAAGATAAAAACAAACATCTATTAAGACTGATGAGAGAGGAAGGAGGGGAGAGAGAAAGAGAGAGAGAGAGAGAGAGAGAGCAAGAGAGGGAGAGAGTGAAGGAGGGAGGAAGGGAGAAGACATAGCTTCCCAGCCTCAGGAATGAAACAAGGCAACTACTGCAGACCCTGCAGATGCCAGGGCCAGACAGGCGCTCAGCTCCATTCTCCTAGGCTCAGTATCTCAGGCGAGACAGACCGCAGTCCACAGCCCAACTACCACAGCTCATCCAGTGTGGAAGAACTCATCTGACTAGCCCTGCTCTGTAAAGGAAGGTGAACTCGTAATTTTAAAATCCCTACACGTCCACGCAGGTTCACTGGAGAATTCCATCAATCAACACTAAGAAGAATCAACATGTGTTCTACATTCTCTTCGGGGAAGCGAGAGGAGAGGGAGCGCACCTCAACCCACGAAGCCTGTGGTACCCTGACACCAAAACCAGAGACAGTACAAAACCCCAAGCTACACAGCAGTATTCTTTATGAACAGACACAAAAACATCTGACAAAATATTAGGAGACACAGGTCAGGAATGCACATAAAAAGAATTATGTGCCATGACCACGTGGAGTTTATTCCAGGACCACAAGGTTAGCCACTAGTTGAAACCTCAGTCCATAGCCTCTCCCGTATTAGCAGATCAAGAAGGCAAATCACATGATCTTATCAACGGAAGCAGGGAAAGTGCCCAACAAAATTCTACCTAATAAAAAGTTCTCAGAAAAACAGCCGTGGAGGGAGGCATCAGCTGGATAAGGAGCGCCTAGGAAACAGGCTCCAGCAGGGCCAAGGTGGGAGGCTGCAAGGCCCTAGGACTGCGAGCACGGGGAGGACATCTGCTTCCCATGCCTTTTAAAGGTGGCACCAGCCTATCCAGCTAGTCTCACGAGGCAAGGGAAGGAAATGGCAGGCACTGGCGGCGGTCTCAACATTCTCAAGCACCGGAGACCAGGTTCACGGAGCGCATTTCTCCCACGATCCAGAGGCAGAGCTCAGGCAGTGATGTGAGCAATGGAGAGCGGCTGCAGATACAGACATTTGCTGGCCGCTCATATCCTGCTCTGCAACCTGGTTCCCAGCAGGGTACTCATCCATGGCCTGGGGGCTGGAGACGCTGGCGGGTACAGCAGAAGGAAAGCAAACAGAATCATCTCTATTTGTACACGAAATGACTGAATTGGTAGACTGTGTTCAGGAAGAAACTTCCCAGAACAAACAAAGGACTTCAGTAATACCATGGGATACAAAATCACACAAAAAGCAAGACGTTTTCATATGAACCAATGGACACAAAACCTAAAAATACAAATCATTTATGATCACTAAAAAAATGCAATACTTAGGTGTAACTCTAAAAATACAGGTATGGACATATGTCAAAAACTGCAAGACACTGATGGAAGAAATCATGGAAAATGTAAATAAATGGGGAGACACACCACGGTTATGCACTGCACGAGTCAACACAGTTAAGACAGCCATTCTCTCCCAAAGGGATACATAGGCCTAACGCAATTCCTGTCAAAATCTCAGAAGGATTTGTAGATCTAGACAATGTTATCCTAAAACTTATATGGAAAAGCAAAGGAACTGAAATAGCTAAAACAATTTTGGAAAGAAATAATAGAGTGGGAAGAAACCGTCTACCCAATGTGGAGGCTTACCATAGAGCTACAGCAATTAAGGCTACATAGTACAGATCAATGGAACAGAACAGAAAACAGAAAGATCTCACACACATGCCTAACCGATTTCTGACAAAAGTGGAAGAAACGATTCAACGGAGGAAGGACGGCTTGCCTGCCTGTCTTCCTTGCCTCCTTCCAGTACTGAGAAGTCAAATCCATGGCTTTGCACACACCAGGCAAGTTCTCTATCGCTGAGCTGCACTCCCACCCCTTTTTTTATTTTAAATTTTGAGACAGGGTCTCAGTTGCACAGGCTGCCTCTGGCCTCAATTTTGCCATCCTCCTGCCTCAGCCTCCCAAGTAGCTGGGAATACAAGCTTGTACCACAGTGCCTGGCAAGAAGGACAGGTTTTCAATAAAAGACACTGTGTGTGAACATCCAGACAAGAAGGAAACCTCAACTTAAATCTCACACTTTCCACAAAAGTTAACTCAAAATGGGTCACGGATTTAAACATTAAATGCAAGTCTATGAAACTTTTAGGAAACAACAGACAAAGTCTTTGGGTTTTAGGGTTAGACCAAGAGTTCTTAGAGTTGACATCAAAAGCACAATCTATAAAAGGCAGAGTTGATAGACTTTATCAAAATATAAAGTGTTTTTTTGGCAAAGACCTGTTACAAAGATGAGAAGATACTTAGCTACAGACTTGGAGAAAACATTTGCAAACCACAGATCCAACAAAGGACTAGTTTTGAGAATAGGCAAAGAACTCTCAAAAATCAGCAGTTTAAAGAAAAGCAAATTAGACAAATGGGCAAAAGAACTACACAGACATTTCTACCAGAGCTGATACACAGATGGCAGATAAGCAAAGGAAAAGACCAACATCCTTAGTGGTCAGGGAGATGGGGAGTTAGGGTTTAAGGGTCAGAGCTTCCACTTGGGAAGACGAAGAAATTCTGCAGATGGATGCGGGCACAATAATGTGACCGAACTTAACATTACTGAGCTGTAGACTTAAGAATGCCCACAATGAAAAAGGGGCTCAGTTGGTAGCTCAGTTGGTGGAGCGCTGCTGTGCACTGTCTGAAGCCCTGGGTTCAATCCCCAGCACAGTAAAAACAGAAGAACCTGGCAACCCACTCCTGAAACAATCAGCCATCGAAAACTCTATGAACAGCAGAGAAGCACTGACATAGTGCCTGGCGTGGCACAGAATTGGGGACAGTTTCATTCTGTTGTACATAGAGTCGCTATGAGTTAGACTTGACTCAACAGCACCTAACAACAATGGAAAAAGACCTAGTTAAGATGGTAAATTTTACGTGTATTTTATATAGCTTAAAAAACGTGTGTGTGTGTGTGTGTGTGTGTGGTGTAAGAAGGAAAGAAAGGAATGGCATTCTATTCCCTGTAAATGTGGGCAGGGTCAGCAGGGCTCAGAACGCAGCCTGAGGACTCACCCCGCACCCTGCGTGAAGCCCCCATTCGCTATCTTCCTGGCCCGAGCTTGTTCCCAAGCTAGGTCAGGTTCAGGGACCGGGAGGGTCCTTCCAGCAGGACAGTCATCAAGACATCCTGGCCATTCTGAAGGGGCTGGAGGCCTCAGGATCCTGTCAGTGCTGAGGGCACAGTGACTCCGAGGCAGGTACCTGGGACTGCACGGGGGAGTATGGGCTTCCAGGCTCCCCACTCAGCAGGGTCTCGCTGTTCATTTTCGTCTTCAGACAAGCAATGTACCGACTGCAGAAATCTTTGCAGAGTTCATTGACCTTTTCCAGCTCAAGAAGATGAATACGCAAGACCTGTATTGCTTTTACCATCTAGAAGCAGAGAAAATGAAGACTTTTAGGTGAGAAAGAGGTAGTATTATATAGCAAATCATTATCAGACACTGCTTCTTACTCACATCTATATCTTTAGTGCTAGCAACAGAAACGGAGTAACATCAGAAATATTACAAGCCCATGACATATTCCAGTGTTCCAGTGCCACCAACCAGGGCTTTGGGCTCAGGGGACCATGGAAGCCTGGTGCAGCCCTCAATGTGGCCATGTCAAGAGTGCAGCTCTGGGCCTGCAGACAACTAGGCCTCAGCCCAGCCCCATCACTGGCTCACCAGCCACCAGCTCTCTGTATGGCTTGGCAAGTCTCTTACCCTCGCTATGCTCCATCTCTACATGTGTAGGTAGGGACAAATCCCTACCTATCCTATGTTATTGTTACTGTTAGGTGCCGTCAAATCAGGTCCGACTCTTAGACCCTATGTACAACAGATGAAACACTCCGACACTGCCATGTCCAGCACTATGGTCAGTGCTTCTTTGTTATTCATAGGGTTTTTGATGGCTGATTGTTTTGCGAGTGGGCTGCCAAGTCCTCCTCTAAAACCTGTAACACTGAGTATTCCCAGGCTGTCTCCCATCTGAGTACTAACCAGATCTTAATTTTGATGAAGTTCAAATTCTCAACTCTTCCTTGTTTGGATTCTGTTTCTGGTGTCAACTCTAAAACCTCTTTGGCTAGCCCTAAATCCCAAAGGTTTTCTCGTGTGATATTTCTAATAGTTTTATAGTTTTGTATGAGGTCACTAAGTTTCAAGGGAACTTTCCCCATGGTAGATCACTCATCCCAACAATGACATATCAATGTCATGAGCACTTGCCCATGCGTCAGCAGCGCCAAAGCTCACGCCCTCTGCGTGTAAACTTACATGTGAAGCCATCCCTATTCTTCACGGAGGGGAAGAGGCAAGCAATCAGTGATGAGATCTGCTGAGCACTGAACTCTGCTAAAGCATGGGGTCCCTGCAGCCTGCTCACCCTCCCCAAACCAGGCCAGGCACGGGCCAGTGGAGGGACTCAGTGGAGACTCTCAACGGAGTCTGAGAGGCAGAGGAGGCATCCAATCCTCACCCCAGAACGCATGCAGTTCAGAGACAAGGAGATATAGTCAGATAACCTGACTATAAACTCTGATAGGTAGCAAAGACTGAAAATATACGATGAGACATCGAAAATAAAAAAGCCAAGACAAAAGCAATTTGTTCAGGAAAAATGAAGTTTTCCAAAGACTTTTCTACCAAGGGCCTGATTAAGGTGGTTTGTTTTTCTGTTTTGTTTTGTTTTGTTTTTTGTCATTGTTTGTTCGTTTTGTATTTTTGAGACAGAGTCTGACCGTGTATTTCAATCTGGCCTGCAATTTGTGATCCTCCTGCTCGGCCTCCTCAGGGCTGGGACTACAGGCAAGCTCTGAGTTGGGTTTTGATGTGGGCCATAGAAGGTGCTCATGGAAACCCAGTGAAGGTACCGGACACCAGTCTCTGCATCCGTCTGAATGTGAGGGGGCGGCAAACACAACAGGCTCCAGTGGGAGGCAGGCAGACAGCGGGTGCCTGACCATGGCTGCCAGTGACATTAACCCCACGGAAGGCTCCTCCTCCTCTGCAGAGTGCAGAGAACACTAAATTCAGAGCCCCGGACCCATGAGAAGCGCAGGGTAAGTTACTGTCAGCACTGAGATGGAGCTGTCCTCCTAGGGGATATGGTTCAAGGCCTGTGTTCAAGATTAGGGATAAGCCAAGAACAGAAGATGGCCACTGACAGCTGTGGGAGAACCCTGACCCCAGCAAATCTTCAGACATTCAGAGGAGGAGTGAACCCTCGGGCCCTCACAATGGAGGTGCAAATCATCTGGCTTGCTTGTTAAAGGAAAAGGTTAACTAGAGACTGGAAGACTTGGGGATGCTCAGGTTACACATATGATAAAATGTTGTAATTCTCTTTAACAGAATTCTCTTTAACAGAACTACAAGCAGTCTGTCTAAAGCTCTAATTAGAAGTTTAAAATCTCACAATCAGGTTTGAAATTATGAAAAACAATAAAACGTTGGCCTTACTTACCAAGTTGTCCGTTTCTGGATCTTCGCAGAAGAAGGGTTTCCCTTCCTTCTCCTGCTTCCTGACAAAGTTCTCGATGTCCACGTCGAAACTGGCCGAAGTCGTGCCTTCTGAGCCTCGCGTGGACAGTTCACATTTTTCAAACAATAAAGCTAATAATGGAAACAGTGGGTGCCTGGGGGAGAAAAGAGCCAAGGATAAAGGCGCGCCCACCGCTCCGTGAGAATGCCTAGGCGCGTGTGTATGCGGGATTTGTTCTGTTCTGTTTGAGACAAGGTCTCACTAGGTAGCTCAGATTGGCATTGAACTCAATCCTCCTGCCTCGGCCTCTTGAGTGCTGGGATCACAAGTGTGTACCACCATATCAGACCTGGGTACAAGAACTTACCTAGTAGGTTTGCTGAGCTCTAATTCATGTGCTACACAATTCACCATTTAAAGTTCGGATGTCAGTGTTTTCTCAGTATATGCCAGAGTTGCACCATCACCACAATCTTCAAACACTGTCACTATCCCCAGATGAAATCCTGTATCCAGTAGCACCCTCCATTTCCCCCCAGAACCCAGGCCACCATGAATCTACTTCCTATGTCTATGCTTACTCTAGACACTGATATAAATGGAATCCTATGTGGCCACTGCTGTCCGGCTCCTGTTATGCAGTACATTTTTAAGACTTACCAATGCTGTAACATTAAATCCTTGTTCTTTTATGGTGGACTATCATCCCACTGCCTGCCTCCATAGCACCCTGGCATCTCATCCCATCTGATCTCGGAAGCTAAGCAGGGTCAGCCCGGTTAGTCCTTGGATGGGAGATCACCTGGGAACACCAGGTGCTGCAGGCTAGGGAAGACCTGGCCATCCACTCCTGAAAATAATCTGCCGTTGAAAACCCTATGGAACAGCAGAAAAGCACTAACAATAGTGTCAGGCAAGGCACAGCGCTGGGAAGTGCTTCATTCCGTTGCACATAGGGTCGCTGAGTAAGACTTGACCCCATGGCACCCAACAACAACATCGCATTGTGAGGATACACTGCGTGTTTTCCTTTTTCCGTTCACCAGCTGATGGATGTCTGACTTGTTTCTACCTTTTGGTTATTATGTGTAAGGGTGCTAGGAACATTCATTTACAAGGGTATGTAGGGATGGACATTGTCATTTCTTTTGGGCACGTGAGAGTGGAATTTCTGGGTCGAATGTAATGCTATATTTAGCTTTTTGAAAAACTGCCAGACTGTTGTCCAAAGGGGCTGCATTATTTAATGTTTCCCCACATTTTCACCAATGCTTGCTGTTTTCTTTCTTTTTCTCCTCTTCCTCTCCTTCCCCTTCCCCTTTGCCGCCGCCGCCGCCTTCTTCTTCTTCTTCTTCTTCTTCTTCTTCTTCTTCTTCTTCTTCTTCTTCTTCATCTTCTCTCTCCCTCTATCCCTCCCCCCTTCTCTCTGTACTTGGGAGGTGAACCCAGGGCCTTGCACATACTTTAGCAAGTGCTCTACCACTGGGCTGCACTCACAGACACCACTTTTGAATTTTTTATCTTGAGACAGGGTCTCCCTAAATTACACAGGCTGCCTCTGGCTTTGAACTCGCCATCCTTCAGCCACCACCTCCCAAGTAGTTGGGATTACAGGAGTGTGCCATAGTGCCTGGCTGCTCTTTTTAATTACAGTCAGCCTGATGAGTGCAAGGGCTGGGATTTAGCACAGCTGGTAGAGTGCTGCTCTACAGTCTCTGAGGTTCCAGGTTCAAATCCCAACTGCAAAAATTCAAGAAGGATGTGGCAACTCACTCCCGAGGCAATCCCGAAACAATCAGCTATGGAAAACCCTATGAGGATCGCTATGAGTCAGATACGACTTGGTGGCACCCAGCAACAATGAGTGCAAAGTGGTGTATTTCTGCTTTTATTTGTGGTTAAGACAGGGTCCCACTGTGTAGCCAGTCTGGCCTCGAACTCTCAATCCTCCTGCCTCTGGCTCCTGAGTACTGGGATCACAGGCATGTGCCACCAACCCGACTTTCTAGTATTTATTCTTACACTATTCATGAATACACACCTTCTTGAAAAACTCTGGCCACATGGGTAAAGCCGAAGCCCCCAGGATACCATACTGCCCTCCACGCCTTAGTCCTTCTCCCCTAAAGGTGACCAGTGTTAATGCTTTGGTGTATACCATTCTCCCAAGGATACCATGCACTCATGTCTTCTGGAACTTGCATTGCTCTTCAGAATCTGTCACACACAGAGAGCTAGTGGCATGTGTTTACAGCCTATGCAGCTGCTCAGGACTCCGTGCTCACTTTGATACTAGGCTAGGCCTCCCTTAAAACTCTTACACTTGGAACCAGGAGTCTTGTGTTTTCTTATTTCACTAAGCCCCACAAATGATATGGCCTGCAGCCATACCACTGTGGTGTCCCATCTCGTCAGATCTTGGAAGCTAAGTAGGGTCCACCAGGTTAGTACTTAAATGGGACACTACCTGGGGACACCAAGTGCTGCAGGCTTGGGAGAAGGACTATCAGGCTACTCCCGATCATCAATCAGCCATTAAAAACCTTATGAATAGCAGAGGAGCAATAACATAGTGCCAGGCATAGCACACTGTCTGGGAGTGTTTCGTCTGTTGTACACAGGGTTGCTATGAGTTGGACCTGACCCAATGGCACCTAACAACCACCACAAATTATACAGCCAGTACTGCTTAAGACTGTCCATGTCAGTGCATGGAAACTTTGTCATTCTTTAACCATAGCATGGCAGCCTGCAGTATGACATCCTAACAGTGCTGCCATTTTTCTTGCAGCTGTTTAGGTTGTTGGCAGTTGATGAGTATTTGCAAACAATGTAGGACAGGAGAACCTTAGCTTCCATAAGAATCACCACCTAGGAAAGTTGCCCACGGTGGAGTGCATGCACATTGCAAAGGTTATTAGGGTCATATGCTAAACAGGGATTAAACCTTGAGGACATTGTACTAAGTGAAATAATGTCACAAAAGGCCAACTACTGTATGATTCTATTTCTATGCAGTATCTAAAATAGTCATCAAAACCAAAGGTAGAATAGTAGAGACCATGGGCCGGGGGCAAAGAAAGGGGAAAGGATTTGTTGTTTCATGGGTTAAGCAATTTCAGATTTACAAGATGAAAAAAATCTCGAGATTCGTTCCACAATAATGCAAACATACTTTGCTAAACTAAACATTTAAAATTGTTGAGCGGCAGGGGCGATGCTCAGTCACAGAGCACGTGCTTAGCATGAGCAGGGACCTGGGTTCAACCCCCAGCACCACACACAAGACTGTAAATTGTATGCTATGTGTTTAGGTTTCATTTTTAACATTAGTTTAAAAAGAAAAAAGAAGCAGTAACCAATTTTTTAAGTTATTTGAGGGCCAGAATGCTCTCTAACCAGGAGTCTCCCGAGTTCCCTCCCTGGCAACAGCAGGGCTTCCCTGACCCCTAAACCCCCCACCCCCACTACTGCTCATCTCTTCTACTTGGGCTGAGCTGTGGGCCGAAAGCTGTACCTCACTGATGACTGTGTTTTCATGTTTGGCCTCTGACTGCCCTCCTCGGGGACCTGCCTACGTTGTCACTTCTACTTTAGGCTGCTGTCTTTTTCCTTACTGACTGCTTTAAACTGTTAGGATATTAATACTTTGTCTCTGCTACACACATTTGCCCTCAGTCTGTTACTTGTCTTTTAACTTGTTTGTTATCACGTCACAAAAAGGATTTGCATTGTGATATTCAAATTTACCAGTCTTTGTGCTGTTTTTGAGTTTATGCTTATTTAAGAAGGTGGCTTCAAGTGAAGATCACACATTATTTTTGTTTTCTTCAAACTTCCTACATACTTTTATAAAAATTTGGTTCCCTATGAATTGTATGACCAAAAATCTCAGGGTTTTTTCCCAAATAGCCAGTAGTCCCTCCAATACTTATTAACTAGTCTCTCTTCCGCCTGTTGACGTGCAGTGCCCCAGGTATCAATCTTTCCGCCCACACAGAGCCTCGCCTGCACGCTCAGTTCTGCACACTGACCTACTCTGTGAATCCTGCGTGAGCATCGTGAGCATCGTGCTAACTGCAGGGCTGGGACTCACACGCCGCTTTTCATTTTTTGGCCTGGGAAGGATCAAGTCAGCTGTGGCAGAGGACCGAAGGAGCAGTCCTTCCATTCCACCTTTTTTTTCTTTTTCTTGTAGACAGTACCTCGCTGTGTAGCCCAGGCTGGCCTGACACGCACAGGATCCTCCTGCCCCAGCCTCCTGAGTGCTGGGGTAACAAGTGTGCGCCCCCCCACGCGGGTTCTATTTTCTTTTCAAGGCTGTGAAAAGTTTTCTTTTACATTTCTTGGTGTGACTTTACTTATTCACACTGTTCTCAAACTTTGGTCATTCTTGCACATTGCCCTCTACCAGATGAATTTTAGAATCAGTCCTTCTTAGGGGGCTGTCTTACTGGAGCTCGATGGCACTGCTTTAAATCTTATGATTAAATTAGTCAAGGAAGAAGTGAGAGCTTTATATCACCCATTGCTTTCATGCAGGGACATGAACAGCTCTCTCCTGAATGGGGTTTGTTTGAATTTTTCACTGAAATTTTATAATTTTCTCTATGTAGTTCTTGCATACTTGTTGTTAGGCTTATTCCTAGTTATTTTACAGTTTTTGTGGCTATTCTGAGGGGAATTATTTTATGAAATATTTTTAATTGGATTTTTTCTGAGGAAAAGGAAACCAATTTTTAAAAAGTCCTGGCCATTGCATTTTTAAATTTTTATTTGTAAATTTAATCCAAAAGTAAAACAGACTGCCCTTGGTCTACATACCCAGGTATTTACACATGTAGGTGTGCATAAACACTACCCCAATCAGAATGCAGAGCAGCTTCAAGATCCAGAACCTTCTTGTTCTTCCTTTGCTGTGCCCTCCCCTAAGCCCTAGCCTCAGCAACTGCTACTAGAGCTGTGTCCTTCCGAGAACGCCATGTCAGTGAAACAATATAACATGCAATCTTCTGAGAATAGCTTTGTTCACTCTGCATGATGCAGCTGGAATTTACTTAAGCTACCGCACAGGTCCATATTCCTTCCTTTTAATTGCTGAGTCACATCACATTGTACGGATATACCACTGTTCATCTGGTCCCTTAGGTTGTTTCCAGTTTGTAGCAGTTGTGAGTAAAACTTCCACAGATATCAGCCTACAGGTGAATCAGTATTTGCATGCTTATGTTCACGGCAGCATTAACAATAGTCAAGAGGTGGAAGCAATCCAAGGATCCCCCGACAGACACATAAACAAAGTGTGTTATATACATACAGTGGAATATTATTCAGTTTTAAAATGAAAGAAATCCTGACAAATCCTGTAACACAGATGAACCTTGGAGACATGTGAAAAGATGTCACTTGTAAAATGAAAAACATGAAGACATCATGCTAACTGAAATAAGCTGGTCACTAAAAGACAAATGATACGAAGTATGGCTTCACTCACACGAGAATAGCGGCGGTGGTTGAATTTATAGAGGCAGACAACACGGTGACAGTTGCCAGACACTGGGGGAGGAGGAACAGAAGGCAGTGTTTCGAGGTGCTGAGCTTCAGTGTGAGACGATGAGAAGTTCTTGGGAATGGGGGACGGCTGTACAACAGCGCGAGGGAACTCGCGAGCACTAAGCTCCTCATCTAGAGCTGATCAGGATGGCAAGTTTTATCTTACGGAGCTTATAATAAAAATGAAACGTTCACAGATGTGATTTCGTGTGAACTTGTCTTCATTTCTCTAGGGCGAATACCAGGAGGACCGGGCATCCACAGGTCATAGAAAGTGTATGTTTGTCAGAGATTGACAGGTTGTTTTCCAAATGGACAGACCCCCTGCCCTTCCACCAGGAACAGGAGCGTTCCAGTGGCCCAGTCATCCCAGCGGGTGTGCAGCGCCACCTCCCTGATGACCCACGATACTGAACGCGTCTTTTCGGGCACTTCTTGCCATCTGTGCATCCTCTTTGGTGAAGTATCTGTGAAAGTCTTCTGCCACTTTTTTCAGTGAGTTGTTATTTTCTTACTGCCGAGTTCTCAAAGTTCTCTATATATTCTCGATACAATTCCTTGGTTGAACATGTGATTTGCAAGTACTTTTCCCCCAGAATATAGTTTGTCTTCGTTCTCTTTTTCCTTTTTTCCCCCCACTGCTTGAGAGTTGAGCCCAGGGCTTCCATGTACTTCGCAGGTGCTCTAACACCGGGCTACATCCCCAGCCCATTTTTAATTTTGCGTCAGGGTGTCATTAAATTATGCAGGCTGCTTCTGGCTTATAACTCATGATCCTTCCACCTCAGCCTCCCAAACTGCTGGGATTGTAGGTGTGAGCCACAGCACTTAGTACCCATTTGTCTTTTGAGACAGGGTTTCCCTCTGTAGCCCAGGCTGGCCTTGAACTTGAGATTATAGGTATGCACCACCGCACCAAGCTTTTCATTCTCTTAGCAGAATCTCTGGTACAGCATAAGTTTTAATTTTTTATTTTATTTTTTTGTGTGTTTGGTACTGGGGGTTGAACCCAGGGCCTTGCACTTGCATGCTCTGCAAGTGCTGGACCACTGAGCTGCACCCTCGGCCCATTTCTTTTTTAACTTTTTTGAGACAGGGTCTTACTAAGTTACGCAGACTGCCTCTGGTCTCGAACTTGCGACCCTCCTGCCTCCGCCTCCCAAGCCGCTGGGATTACAGGCGTGTGCCACCGCGCCTGGCCTAGGTCCAATTTATAAACTTTTAAATTCATAAATCATGTTTTGGATGTCCTTAGAAATTTTTGGCTAACCCAGGTAGGTCTAGGTCTCAAAGACTTTCTCCTATGTTTTTTCCTAAAAGTGTTAGTTTTAAAATTTACATTAGATATATCATCTACTGGAAGTAGATCTTTGTATAATATTTGAAGCTAGATTAAGGATTGTTTTCTTTTGTACACAGATGTGCAATCGTTCCAACACCATTTGTTGGAAAGTAAGCTGAATGGTTTCTGTTCCTTCCTTAAAAATCAAATGAAAGCTAGCTATGGTGGCTCATGCCCATCATCCTCGCTCTTGGGAGGCACAGGCAGGAGGATCGAGAGTCTGAGGCCAGCCTGGGCTACAACAGCAAAAAAATGTCTCAAATAAACAAGAAAATGAAAAAGTGAGTCATATCTGTGTAGGTCTATTTCTGGACTCTTTACGCTAAGTTTTAAAAATGAGGAAGATAGATTCTTCTAACTTTAGTCTTCTTTTTCAAAATTGTTTTTAGCTATGCTAGCCTTGTCTTCTGCATAAGATCTAGAATTAGCTTGTCTGTATGTACAGAATTATCCTGCTAATAGCTGGATTGAAACTGAGTTAAATCTATAATTCAATTTTAAGAGACCGGCATCTTCCCACCACAGGGAGTCTTCCAACCCATGGACAAAGTATGTCCCACCATTTATTTAGGTTTTTGATCATTTGCATCAGCATTTTATAGTTTTTAGCATAAAAGTTTTACACCTAAAATTTTTCTGGAGTTCTTCTAAATGGTATTATCCTTTCAACCTGAGTTTTCAATTACATATTACTGATACAGAAATAGGATTTGGTATTTGTGTGTTGCCCTTATATCTTGCAATCTTACAAAAGTTGATTTATTTTTGGAAGTTTTTCGTAGACTCTAGGATTTTCCTACACACACAATTATCATTTACATTTACACATAAAGCCAGTTTTATTTCTTCCTTCAACACATCTCTGATCTTGTATGCCTTTTCCTTTTTTCTCTTGCCTTAATGCACTATCCAGATCTTTCAGTACAGGGCTAAAAAGGATTGGTGGGAGTAGACATCCTTACTTCACTCTAGACTTAAGGGGAAGCATTCGGTTTTCACTATTAAATCTGATGTCATCTGTACGTCTTCTTGTGGATGTCCTTCAGTAAGTTAAGAAAGTTCCCCATTACTGCCCTTTGCCGGCAAATTTTTAACTCTAATTGAATGTTGAACTTTGTAACCAATGGTTACGATCACCTTGTGGACTTAGCTCATTTTTTGGATACTGAACCAGTCTAGTGGAGGCCAGGATAGACCCCACTTGTATTATTTACTTTATATACTGATAGATTCCGTTTGCTAGGATTTCGGGGATGAACGTGAGTCTAAGTTCATGGGAGACACTGTGTGGATTTCCCTTGTTTTGTACTGTCTTTGGTTCAGCATCAGAGTGAGGCTCAGGCCATCGTGGCCCGGGCAGCGTTCTCCCTCACCCACTTTCTGGAAGAGATGTTGTCGTCTTGCTGTTCTTTTCTTCTTCATGCATTTGCTCGAGTTCTTCCTCAAAACCCTCTGGGCTGGGGACAGAGGGATAGCTCCGTGGAAGTGTCTGCCGAACATGCATGATGCCTTGGGGTCCATCTCCAGAACCGCCAAAAATAAACATAAAAAACTGGGGCCTGAGGGGTTTTTGTTTTGTTTTGTTTTGGAGACAGTGTCTGGCTATGTAGCCCAGGTTGGCCTGGAACTCGACTCAAATTTGCAATCCTCCTGCCGCAGCCTCCCAAGTGTTCGGATTACATACACGCACCACCATGCCTGACCAGGAGATTTCTTTTGCCAGCTTTACATGCAGATTGATATCATAAAACCTTCTCTTCTAGTTATTAGAAATAACATCCTAACCTGAGGAAATATTCACCCAAGCAATTTCCACACCACAACGGCACCTCTTCACCCTGCCTAGCTACTGCACTAGTTCTAGTGTTCTGCTCAAGAGGTCTGTGTTCTCGCTGCTCTCTGAAGACCCACACGCTTCCCACCCAGGCACTACCTATAAATGGCCTGCTTGTCTGCATCCATTGGGCTCTGAGACTCCACGGGAGGAGGGCTCACTCCTTCCGCATCCGGTTCAGAGCAGTTCGGATCCTGCTCCGTTTTTAACTCCGTTACCACCTGCATCTGGAAGAGGAGGAGAATTTCTGTCACAAACACGAAATAAACTGCTAATGAGTATCAGGCTATCACACAGAAATACACTCAGAATGCTAAATTGCCAGACAGTTATGAGACTGGCAATACATAACATGAAAGAGAGCCAGATGTTATAGCACCAATCTGCAGTCACAGCACCTGGGAGGCTGAGGCAGGAGGATCAGAAGTTCAAGGCTAAACTGGGCTACATAGTAAGAATATACATATATATATATATATATATATATATATGAACAATAACATCAATAAAAAAACAAAGAATACTAACAACAAAACTCCTGGATTTCATTATCTATGAAATGCATATAATGTTAAAAATAACAATAACCACATGCCACTAAAGAGAACTGTACATATGCATTCTTCTTCTTCTTCATCTTTGAGATAAGATCTTGCTATATAACCCAGGCTGGCCTTGAACTTGCAATCCTCTCACCTCAGCCTCCAAGTGCTGAGATTATTGGTGTGCACCACACCTGGCTCTTCCATTTCTTCTTTCCGTGTTTGCTTACAGTGAGTAGTAAGAGGGATGAACAAGTAGTCCGAGCTCTTCGTATCTTCCTAATATATGCTACATATGTGTGACATGGTTGAAATTCTCTCATATCTACCCTACACCTCAGCTACAAAAATTTTCACATGGATTAGGGGTACAGCTCAGTGGCAGAGATCGTGCTGAGCACGCGCAAGGTCCTGTGTTTGACCTCACACACATACACGGTTTTTAACAAAGGTCACTGCTTTCAGAAAGTAAGACCAGCTGTGTTTACTTAAAGCCCTACAGATGTACCATTTAAATCACTTTAAATAAGCTATATATCTATCACTAGGGTAAGATGTATTTCAGTGTTTAAATAATTCAGTTTACAAAACAAGCAAGTTTGCTGCATAAACTTCTAATTGTCCAAAGCAGATCAGACTGCCCAACATAATGTCATCAGGACCCAGGTTCCAGCAACCTGCCAAGGCGCTGGCCAGGCAAGCTTACACCCACGGGCTACCCCTTGGACCTGGGCTCTATTCTCTCCAATAGTCCAGAAGGAACTAGAAGATGTCCATTCTTCCACCCTTTGGATGATACAAGAGACCCCGGATATTGTTTTACTCTCTCTTCCCCTGTTAATGCACACTGTCCCGTCTATAGGACAGCAGCAAACTCACTGATTCCTATTCTCAGAATTTATGTGCATGTTATCACAGTGTATTTCAGCCATATATCCTGCCAGCTGCTTGTTCTTATGTTCAGTCTCATGGAGACTACAATGTCGTGAACGTTGTCTTATAATGAGTTACCGCCCTATAGACAGGATGCTGTGCCTCAACAGGTTAAAAAATGAAAGGACCTGAAGCCCAATCGAACACAACCCTGGAGGGCAATCTGACGGTGTGGATAAAAAAGCATCAAAGATTTCTCTCAGGGTTTTCCTGATTGTGAAAGGAGCGACCTGGGAGGAATGGTGGGGCCATGTGCAGTGTAGACTCAGGTGTTTCCTGCGATGCCGCTCACACCGGGCCCTCGGGGGCTGGGACGGGCTCTGCCACTGAAAGAGCACCCGGCACTCGGCAGGAGGCCAGCTGCTCCATGGCGGCTCCTTCTGACATGAGCAGACGCACAGGAGGCAGGTGGCCAGGCCAGGAAGAGCCAAGCCAGGACCTAAGGGACAGGAGGAGAAGAGTGACGGGAACTGCCAGGGTCAACGTGCCACTGCAGGCAGAGGTGCCTTGCAGATGTGAGCAGACACCAGAGCTGGGGACGCCTGGGGCCAAGCCACAGGGCGCTCAAGGCTACTCGCACTTTTCCTGAAATCCACGGGGAGTCACTAGAGGGCTCAAGGAAGGAGTGCGTTATTCGATTGGCATTTTAGGGAAAAAAATCTCATCTAGGTAAACCAAAGGACTTTCAGCCTAAGAAGGCAGGCTAAAGCCACACCCCAGGATTTCCCTCCCTCAATGCCTGTACGCAGCAAAAACAGGCAACAAAAACAAAGTCTCCGCCACAGGGACAGACCCCACAGCACCTAACAACAACTGCAACAGGAACCAAAGAAGGATGAAGCAACATTGGGCTTCAGCTCCCAGCCATCCTGCAAGCATCCCTGGTCTCCCTCAAATCCCTGAGCTGAGGGCAGAGAGAGCAAGGGGCCCTCCATCTCCCCTCCCGACTCGAGGCAGCCACTGCCAAGCAGGAACACGACAGGCCAGGTAGCAGGGGCCAGATCTGAGCAGAGCACTCAGGAGGACCATGGGGTCCTACGGCTGAGCTTCTCCTCAACCACTGCAAGTCACAGAGCACAGGACAGCCAGGTACACAGCACAGCACCCTGTAGTTCCCTCCACAACAGGAAGACAGGCCTAGCTGTCCAAGCACGTGCAAGGCAGAAGGAGCTGTGCTGACATCCGACACTGCAGCAGCAGCCTCCACGCTTACAAGTGAGGAGCGGAGACAAGGCTCCCACTCAGAGTCCAGCAGGTAAGACGAGTGCGTTAGTGAGCAGCAACGTGGGAACGCAATGATCCAAGCCAGCCAGAGCGGAGTGCGGGGCTGCACACCGACCATCCCGGCACGTGGGACGCTGGCAGGAGGATCGTGAGCCTGAGTGACACACCAAGTTCCAGACCAGCCTGGGTTACACTGACAGGTCTCATCTCAAATTTAAAAGCCCAATCAGTCTGGGAGAATGGCTCAGTGTTACAGCACCTGCCTAGCATGTGCAAGGCCTGGGTTCCATCCCCAGTACTGCGCAAAGAAGAAAATAAATAAAAACAAACACAGAAAAACAAACCGTGCAGCTTTTCTCTTTCCTTGCTGTGCTGGGGATTGAACCAGGATCTCACACATATCAGGCAAGTTCCTAGCTTTTCTTTAAAATATTGATTAACAGTGACCTTAAAAAAGGTAAAACTCCCAAGAAACCCATATGATGGGAGGTGTACCATTTGAGAAATAATCTGGATAATTTTACAGCTTTATCTTTCTGAACACTGACATACAATAAATGGATAATATATTTAAAATTTGCCTGCAGCCGTACCACTGTGGCGACCGATCCCATCAGATCTCGGAAGCCAAGCAGGGTCAGGCCTGGTTAGTACTTGGATGGGAGACCGCCTGGGAACACCAGCTGCTGTAGGCTTGAGAGAAGGACCCAGCAACCTACTCCCAAAAAACAATACACCATTGAGAACCCTACAAATAGCAGAGAAGCACAACTATACTGTTTCACCTGTTGTATGTAGGGTCGCTATGAGTCGGACACTAACTCGACAACGCCTAACAAGAACATATTTAAAATCGAACGTGCACCGTCACAGAAATTGAACAATGAATATACAATATCCAAGATGTTAGTGCCAGGTAGACTGGCAGTAGTTAAAATGCGGAATAAAGTTCAAGTTCTCACTTGCTGCCCATCTTGATAGCTGTCTAGACTTAACGTCTGTGTAGCCATCATGGTTGACACGAGTTTTACTTAAGAAATCAAATCATCCTGAGGCGGAGGCAAACGGTGTCTGTGAAAACAAAAGCAGAAGAGATCAGTTAGCTCGGCTGGCACTTTATCTTCTTTATTCCACAGCATCCATGTAAGTTTTTTCTTTTTTCTTTGTTCTTATGGTACTTGGGGGTTGAACCCAGGGCCTTACATGTACTTTGCAAGTACTCTACCACTGAGATACACCCCCATTTTTAGTTTTTTTTATCTTGAGACAAAGTCTCATTAAGTTATGTAGGCTACCTCTGGCCTCAAACCTGTGATCCTCCTGCCTCCACCTCCAGAGTCACCAGGGTTACAGGCGTATGCTACTGTGCCCAGCCTTCCATACAAGTTTTTAAAAATGCCCATTTTTTACACAGACAGAAAAAAACCCACCCTTCACAGCCTGTGGTAGCCAAGCCCTCCTCAGCAGCCCTCCGCTAGCTTAGTGACCACCTGTCTTAGTGTGCCCAGCCTGCTGTGCCACTGTGTGGTCACCCACGCTCTTTCACCACCACAGAGGGGCTAGGAAGGCCTCCCCATGCAGGACGCTGCTGGGGGCCCTGGAATCCAGCAGTGCACACAGAGCCAAGAGGCCCCTGCCTTTCTGGTGCAGACAGGGCACAGGGTGAGGCAGGGTGTGGGCGGCTCCCTGGCTGGGTGACCAGAGCAGGCCTAGTGGGGAAGGGCCATTCAGTCAAGGTGTGGTGACACACCGGGATCAGGGAGACCAGTGTCCCAAAGAGAGGGGCCAGCAGATGTGGACGGACTGGAAAGGAGGAGAGGATGGCGTCTTAAGAGACCTGTGTGCTTAACAACAACATAAGACCTCAAAACATCACTGACGAGTGGTCGGGGGCCATGACAACCATGTGCAAGGTGGAAGCAGAGAGGCACTGCCACACCATGCAGGGAGCATGGGTTTGACCTGAGCTGGCACAGACCACCAATGTCTTGGGATGGTCTAGAGCTTGCCAAGGTCACATGGAAGCCACGGGAAGTTGTACCATTGTCCTGCACTAGCAGGCCATCAAAGGTCAACAGGGAAGCACAGTGACACTTTGGAGGCCACGCTAAAACAGAAGCAAACACAGTCCTAGCCAGGCTACACAGGGAGGAATTAGCAGTGTCTTGACTGAGACGGTTCAAAGGAACAGATGTCCAGCCCAGCAGCAGACATGGCAGCCAAGCCACCTCCTAAGCACACGGTCACCTGCTGGGGGTTCTCCTGTGATGCCCATTCTACACCTGAGGTGTTGAAGTTAAGGCGGCGAGCTGGGTGCGGTGGTGCATGCCTGTAATCCCAGCAGCTCAGGAGGCGGAGGCAGGAGGATCGCAAGTTCGAGACCAGAGGCAGTCTGTGTAATTTAGGGAGACCCTGTCTCAAAAAGTAAAAAATGGGCTGAGGGTGCAGCTCAGTGGTCCAGCACTTGCAGAGCATGCAAGCGCGAGGCCCTGGGTTCAACCCTAATACCGCCAAAAAAAAAAAAAAAAAAAAAAAGGTAAGGCGGCCAAGGCAAGGGAGCTGCAAAAGATGAGCTGGGCCCAGTCTCATGATGTCATCCTAGGGCCACAGCCAGAAGCCAGAGCCTGCCACAGGCCATGGAGCCAGCACATGCGGAGGGGCTAGAATATGCCCTCGTGAAAAGCCATGCAGGCAATGAGGCCGCTCCTTCAGCAAATACTTGTCTTGTGCCGGGCACGCTTGGATGCACTGGAACACAGACACAGCAGGTCAATAAGGTCCCAGCTAGGGACACAGACACGAAGTGCTGACGGCACTGAAGAGCAGGAAAGCGAGGGTCAGGGGTGAGGCCAGGAAACCAGGCGGGGCAGAGGAAGGCATCTGGGAGGAGAGACCTCACTGAGTGACGTCTCCAGGGCAGGAGGCAGGGCGGCTGAGGAGAGTGGAGGCGGCAGGTGAGCACGCATGCAGGTCTGCCCGAGGTGGACGCCCATGGGAGGCGTGAGCAACGAGCGATGAGGCTCGTGGTCTGACTGTGTGCAGAGCAGACTGGGGAGCCGGAAGGCCCAGGGGAGCTGTGGGCACTGGAAGGCCAGGAATGGAGGTGAGCCAGGGGGCCTGCAGGTGGACCAAGTGGGGAGTGGGGAGGGGAGGGATGGGGCTGAGATTCCCACCTGAGCACCTGGAAGAGCAGAGCCGCAGGTCCTGAGCGGAGGAGACAGGAGAGGAGCAGCTTCTGTGCCCTGGGAGGGGAGACAAGGCAGGAGACTTCAGGGCCTTCGCAGCTGCCTGTGTGGAAACGGAGCACAGGCGTCTGCGCTGGGTTGTGATTTGGACTAAATGTCCCCCAAAGGTTGTGTGTTTGAACACGGGGTCCCTGGCTGGTAGTGCTGCCCTGGGAGGGTATGGGACTTCGGGGGACAGGCTTCTGGCTTTGTGGAGCGGCTCCCTGGGGACGCGCCGTTGAAGGTCTTTACCCTGGCACTCCATGCCGCTGATGGCCAGTCACCTCCTGGCTCTTCCTGGTGGTCTCCTCCAGTTTCCCATCTTTCCATCCTCTATTGGTTTGCTGGGGTGGCTGCGCCAAATTGCCACACACAGCAGAGTGCTCGTCCAGCGTGCATGAGGCCCTGGACCCCAGCCCAGAACCTCAGAAGAAACAAACCCTAGAGGTTTATTCTCTCACGGTTCTGGAGGCCCAAAGTCCAAGACTCAGGTGTCGCCAGGGCCTCCTTCCCTAAAGCTCTAGAAAGGTCCTTCCGTGCTTCTTCCAACTTTGGGTGGCTTCTGCCATGGGTAGCCTTCCTGACTTGTGGACACGTTGCTGCAGTCTCTGCCTCCACTTTGCTAGACTCCTTTAATGCCACAGTTTATAGAGATAACTGGTTTCCTTGGTAAATGTCATCTGTAAGTCATGCAGACGCAATCTCAATCAAAACTCCTGTTTCTGAGAAACTTCAAGGGGTCTCAAAGGTAAATGGAGAATAAAGATCCATGAGTACCTAAAGCTGCCCTGAAAGGTGTTGAAAATGCCAAATTTCCAATATTCAGGGACACAGTAATACCAAAAAAAAAAAAAAAGTAGATAATGGCATAAGAACAGAAACACAGGCCAATGGAACAGAAGAAATAAGTCATTAGACTTGACAGGGATTTTCTTTTTTAGGGCTCAAAGTACATGAAACTTTGGAATTTTTAGGTTTTTACAAAAATCTCTCTGAACACAAGCCCACTATTGGGGTCAGGCCCTGCTTTGGACCCACACCAAGGCGGGGTCCCAAGCCTGCTTCTTCTAGCTGAATCATGGGGATGCAAATGTGCTGTGGCCTGGACTGTGCACAGCACAGGCACCCAGGAGGTGGTATCTGACTTGGAAGAACTTTCACTCAAAGATCTCTGTCATAGTCTTGTCCAGACAGTCCATGCTGATGTGCAGACACGCAGAGCAGTTTCCCCAAGAGAACTGACCTTATGGTGTATGTCGGCAGGAGAATAAGGCTTAGTGAAAAGAGGGGATGGAGGGAAGGGGATATGGGCAGAGACCTTGGGTCTGAGCATCTACATTCCTTAATAATTGGAATGTGGAATGATGTAGTATGAATGCAGGAAAATTATAAATCATCGAAAGTGACATGAAGCACATAAACATCGATATTCTAGGCATCAGAAGCTAAAAGGGACTGGTATTGGTCATTGTAAATCAGATAACCATATGGTCTACTATGCTGGGAATGACACATTAAAGAGAAATGGCGCTGCATTCATCATCAAAAAAGACATCTCAAGATCTGTCCTGAAGTACAATGCTGTCAGTGAGAGACTATCCATATGCCTACAAGGAAGGCCAGTTATTACGACTATTATTCAAATGTACACACCCACCACTGAGGCCACACATAAAGAAAGGGGAGATTTTTACCAGCTTCTGTAGTCTAAAATTGATCAAACATGCAATCAGGATGCACTGATAATTACTGATGACTGGACTGAAAAAATTGGAAACAAAGAAGTTAGAAAATACAGTAGTTGCAAAATACAGCCTTGGTGGCAGAAATGATGCTGTAGATCACAGGATAGAATTTTGCCAGATCAACAACATTTTCATTGCAAACACATTTTTTCACCAACATAAACAGCAACTATGCACACGGAATTCACCAGAGGGAACACACATGAAACAAACTGACTACATTTGTGGAAAGACATGATGGAAAAGCTCAATATCAAATGTCAGAACAAGACCAGGTGCTGACTGTGGATCACACCATCAGCTGCTCATATGCAGGTTCAAAATGAAATTGAAGGAAATTAGAACAACTGTATGAAAGCCAAAGTATAACCCTGAGTATATCCCACCTGAGTTCAGAGACCACCTCAACAACAGATTTGATGTGTTAAGACACTAATGACTGAAGATCAGATGAGTTGTGGCATGACATCAATGACATCATTCATGAGAAAAGCAAAAGGTTATTAAAAAGAGGAAAACAGCCTCATCTTGTTCGTTTTTGTGCCAATTCCAAGGGGCTCTGATTCCTCCTGGTGGGACGATTAAATTTAGAGATATAACCTACGTGCTGTGTGTGCTTGCTGTTCCTCACTGGTCACTGTTTCTAGGCCTCTTGAGTGAGTGGAGATAGGAAATATTTTCTCATAAAATCTTTTAAAAATAACTTAACACTGGTATTTCCAATTCAAATTTGGGATTACAGGCCATTTGCTTAAATCCTTTGATTTCATGTATTTTTTTTTCTTACCATGGAAATGTTTCCTAGTGACAGTAACATAATGGCTTATTTACCATATGCTATATGTAATAGTTTCAAAATAATAATACAAATATTATTACTAACAACATAAGTACTAAAAACTGTATAGGATCTCCCTGTAGTTCCTCTGTCTTTCGGATTTATCCTATCAGGATAAACAGTTTGTTTTGTTTTGAGACAGGGTCTCACTGTGCAGCCCAGGCTGCCCTGGAACGCATGTTGGTCCTCCTGCCTCAGCCGCTGAGTGCTGGGATTACAGGCATGCATCACCACACTGGCTCCCCAATGTGTTTTTAAATCACTGGAAATAACTCTTCTTTGAACATTTAAACAACTAGCTCAATTTCTATTTAGTTTTTGTTTGTTTCTGGCTTCTTGAGGCTTGCTGTATAACCCAGGCTGGCCTCGAACTTGTGATTCTGTTAGCCTCCCAAGTACTGGCATTACAGTGCTCCTCTCAAACCCAGCTCTACTTAGGTTCTTTTGATTTACTCTGCTCTCAATTTTTACAGACTACTTTGCCTCTTCTTTTAGTAACAACAACAACAACAACAACAAACCATTCAGAAATACTCACATGGTTTGGATAGGGTTCAGGGCATGCTACTCTAAATATGGCACCCAAACATATTGGGTATATGAAGATTAACAAATTTGAGATACAGCATGCAAGTAAGGGAAAGTCTCCTGTCGCCCAACCTCCTACCGGAAGCAGGCGATGCAACCCTAATGTGCGAGATGCCCTCCCCATGCCTGGAAGAAGGCAACAACTTTATTCCCAAAGGGAAGCAGGGAGGAATTTGAGTAGGCCTTGCTCAGTTTCCCCAGGTTATTAAATGTAACTCTCGGCCCCATGATGGTTCTCCAGACTTTCTATTCTTCATCCAACCTACAAGGTCAGCTTTCCATTGCTGTGACAAAATCCCTGAGAAATCAATTTAAAGGAGAAAAGGGTTATTTCGACTTAGGGTTTCATGGGTCTAATGCCCCCTCACTTGGCTCTGTTGCTTCTGGGACTGTGGTGAGACACAGTATCACGGCGGCAGGTACACAGTAAAGCTGCTCACTTCATGGGAGACAGTAGGCAGAGAGAGAGAAAAGAAGGGACCAAGGACAGGATATCCCCTTCAAGGACACGCTCCCAGTGACTGACTTCCTCCAACTAGGCCTCAGCTCCCTGAGTTCCTGTCACCTCCCAACATCCCATTAAGGTATTAATACATGAGTGATTAATCCACTGACAAGATCATATCCCTCATGACCCAAGCACTTCCCAAAAACCCCACCCGGACCCCTGTTGCACTGGGGACGAAGCTTTCAACATACAGGCCTTCAGAGGGCATTCCAGATCCAAACTGTACTCCAGCAACCACCACGTAGGTTCAACCCTTCCCTCAGACCTTCCTTTCTTAATGAAGGCCCTCATGGCAGGGTAGGACTTCTATTTTTACAACTGCGAGCCTTTCTCTTACCAATCTCTGCTACAGGGACCCCAATGAACCTACGAAAGGCAGAAGGAAAACATCTTCCCTCTCCTACAGTTCCACGACCCAAACTACAGAAGGTATACCCAGAAACCCAGCGGGTAACCCTGCCCCACCCTCCCCCACAGGGAGCCAACCTCTACCATGTCAGAGGGGGGTTCTCCTGCTTCACCAGAGGCAAACACTCCTGCACCCTTCTTGGGTTAAAGGCCACTCTCTCCAGTTTCACTCCACCTAATGATGCCTCCTGGTGTCACCCGTGCAGAGGTCACCTCGCTTCCTGTGTGAAGCTGCAGCGTGCCCTACTGCGTACCTGACCACTGTTTAACCAATCCCCTGCCATGTACACAGGTGTTTCCAAGTCTTTTGGCTTCTGGAAACTTCAGTCTGATTGGGACTCACCTGTTTTAACACCCTGCAGGGAACCCCTATTGGCCACCACATGAGGACACTAGTTCTGAACCTACCTGGTTGAGTCCGGGCATGCCTGGGCCCTCCCCTTCCCCTTGCCCCCCTTCCACCCTCCCTGCACTTCAGGGTTCCTCTGACACCCAGCTCCCACTCCTGGCTGGGATGGGCTCACTGCTGCTACCCTCTAGGACACACGGCAGTCATCCCCTTGTAGGAGAGCCATCCCTGACCTCTGACGTGCAGCTCCTCACCACGGCTGTGACGGACGACTCATTGTGATGGGTCATCAATGAGCTCCTTCCCTTCTGGCCAGGCAGAACTGTTTCTGCTCCCCACCACACTCTCAGCCACTATCACAGTGTCAGGTACACAGCAGGTGCTCAATTATTTGGTAAGTGAATGTATGCCACGATTTGTACAATATGGAAATTACCTGTTTCATGAAAATTCTTTATAACTCACCCATCTGTTCCTAGTGCCTTTTCGAGGAGTTCCATCTCTGCCTATCTTCTTAGTTTCATCTCAAGTTTCTGGTTTCTACCGGTGTTCTACCTCAAAGGTCAACTCTAGTTTCTGAATCCTCTTCATAAACTACCCACAGCACTGCAGTCACTGCCACCAAGTTGTATGTGGTGTTATTTGCACAGTCTTCAGTCTATTACATCTCTTTTAAAAATACTGTGTTCTCATTTCTTCATCACATTTGCCAAAAGCAAGAACCCATTTGCTTCTCTTTCCTTTGGGTTAATTTACTTTTCTAGTGTCTTAAGCTGAAAGCTTAACTAACTTACTTTCTTATTCTTTAGTAAACACACATAAGCCTCTCTGCTTGGTTTCTCCTGAGAACTGTTATGCCTCAGCCCACGGGTTAAGATGTGTAACCCTTACCGTCATTCACTTTCCCAAACTCAGAACGTTTTGTTCTTTTCCCCTCCCAGTACTGGGGGGTTGAAAACAGGACCTCGAATATGCTAAACAAGTGTACCACTGAGCTGCATCCTTAGCCTCTCCCTTTTTAATTTATTTATTTTATTTTTTTTGCGGTGCTGGGGGTTGAACCCAGGGCATTGCGCCTGCATGCTTTTCAAGTGCTGGACCACTGAGCTGCACACCCTAGCCCATTTTTTACTTTTTTGAGACAGGGTCTAAGTTACAAAGACTGACTCTGGTCTTGAACTTGCGGATCCTCCTGCCTCCACCTCCCGAGCCACTGGGATGACAGGCTTGCGCTACCACGCCCTGCTTTCCCTTTTTTATTTTTGAGACAGGGTCTCACTGAGTTGTGCAAGCTGCCTCTGGCCTCAAACTTGTGATCCTCCTGCTTTAGCCGCCTGAGTAGCTGAGATGAGAGAGTGGCTGGAAAGCAGTTTTTTAATCTCCTCCTTAATCTAAGAGATATACAGAAGGGGTCTTAAAGTTTCTAGACGTGTCACTGTGGTCTGAGACTCTGATCTACAGGATTTACTTCTGGGTATTGTTGCTGTTTTGAGACAGGGTCTCACAGTATAGCCCAGACTGGTCTCCAGCTTGTGTGCCTCTAACTTCAGCCTCCCAAGTGCTGGGATCACTGGTGTATACCACCATACCTGCTTATGATTAGTCTTTGAAACCTGAGATGATTCTTCGTGGCCTAATATACAGCCAATTTTGTTGAATGTTTTATGTGACTGAAGAGAATCTATATTTTATGTTTATTTGGAACAAATTTCTGTATATATCCATCATGTACAACATTACACTAGGTCATTTTTCTACTAAATTTGGAGTTCTGTCACCTGAGAAATTTAACTCCTTCACATTAATTGTGGTTCCTGATACATTTGGACTTTATGTCATCTCAGTTGTTCTTTTTTTTTAAATATACTAAGCTTCCTTTTTTCTTTCATTCTCAACTCTCTTTTGTTGAAGTTTTTCTGTTTGATTTTTCCCCTCTGCTGCTTTGAGAGTTACATATTGTATCTCAGTCATTTAGTGGTTATTTCCACACTACCTAAAATCTACACTAACCCTTCCAACTGGTTTCCATAACAAACTTGTGTCATCTATCACACATAAAAGTCTGTTTATAAGCCAAGCATGGTGGTGCTCACCTGTAGTCCCCGGACTGCTTGAGCCCAGGAGCTCCAAGACAGCCTGGGCAACACAATGAAAAGCCATCTCAAGCAAAACAAAACAAAGAAAAACAACAATATAAAAAGTATTTTATTAAACTTCCAGACTTGAACTTGTGCTCTTTGTCAGAGGAACTATGACTTACTCTTTCTGTGCTCCGTGCTGACAGCTGAGTACATAAAAACTGAGAAGGAAAACTTCAGAATCATTTTTTTAAATCCTTGAGATGAATTTCAGAGCACTCATCAAAGATTAAACTTCAATATCTGCGGGTTCACTTACCTCTAACACTTCATTCCCAAGCGACGCCATATAACCTGTATACCACCACGCATATGTTCACACATGCACACTGAATATAGTACATGCTCATCGATACGGTATTTTAACGCTTCCTTTTAATGGGAGAATCACATCAAACTTGCCCATCTACAGCCATACTGCCCTGGCGTCCAATCCCATCTGATCCCAGAAGCTAAGCAGGATCAGGGCCAGAGTAGTGCTTGGATGGGGGACTGCCTGGGAATATGGGGTTCTCTAGGTTTGGGAGAAGGACCTGAAAGCCCACTCCCCAAAACAATCAGCTATCGAAAACCCTATCAATAGCAGAGAAGCCCTGACATAGTGGCAGATATGGCATAGTGTCAGGTAGTGTTTCGTTCTGTTGGACATAAGGTCACTGAGTCAGGCGCAACTGGAGGGCACCTAACAAGAAATAATGTATCAAACTTAGCCAAGCATTTTATACACAGTTATTTCTGAGCATCTGATTATTTGGACTAGGTAACAATTCATATAATTTTAATGATACCCACCAGGAACATGGCTAAAAATAAAAATTAATAAAAATAAAAATAAAAATGTTCTGTTTACACTGTAACTATCACTTTTACCATTGCTTAATATTGTAGGACTCCCCCCTTACCCACAGGGGAATATGTTCCAAGATCCACAGTGGATGCTTTCTGAAACAGAAGATAGAATCAAACCCAATATACACTATGTTTTTTCCTATATACTATATTAAAGTTTATTTGATAAATTATATAAATTAGATAAATAAATAAATAACAACTAATAAAACAATAATTATAACAATATACTGTAGTAAAAGGTAAACTTATGAATTATTCCTGGAATTTTCCATTTAATATTTTCAGACTATGGTCAATCACAGATAACCAAATACCAGTAAGCAAACCAAGAATATGGGGGCAGGCGCAAGGAGATGTAGGTGAGAAAAGTATTTATTAGAAAGACATTGTTTTATGCTTTGAAGGCGGAGACATGGTAAGACTCCACAACATTTCCATGAAAACAAACTCAACAACTGAATTTTCTACTTGGAACATGACCCAGCAGAAAGAGTAACATCCACAAAAGTGCAGATATTTTTAAAGTTTAAAATAGTTACAGGCTTTATTCTTTGGATCTGTCAGACTGACATTACAACTGAAATGGAAACAAACAAACAAGGACATCCTTAGGCAAGTGAACCAGGCATCGCCCTCATCAGTCAAGGTCTGCAAGAAACTGTCAAAAAAGCACCCAAATTGTCTTCTCTAGTCCTTTTAAGGGTTAGGATTTAGCTCAGTTGGTAGAGCTCCGCTCTGCAGTCTCTGAGGTCCCAAGTTGGATTGACAGCATGGCAGAAATGGGAGAAGAATGTGGCAATCCACTCTCGAGGCAATCCTGAAACAATCAGCCATCGAAAACCCTATGAGGGTCGCTGAGTCCATACGACTCTGATGGCACCTAACAACGACAGCCCTTTTAAATTAAAAATAAAAAATGCTGGGGAAGAAAAGAGTGGGGGATTCTAACAAGACAGAAGTGAGAAGCTGGGGGCTGCAGAAGAGACCCAGCCAGTCCTGGGGCCCTTCTGGGCTCAGGCACTGACCAGCCCGCAGCCTCCACTCCACCAACCCCACCACAGTGGAGCCCTGACCGAGGAACCCTCTTGCCTTCCCAGTGACCTCAGCCTCCACACAAATGCTCTGAGAGGTGGGGGACCCACAGAGGAAAAAAACTCTCTGCGCCGACCTCATCAGCAAAGCAGGGGCCTCTGTGCTCAAGGAGGATGGGTCACTAAGACGGAGTGCTAGAGTTAAGGGTTAGCATTTATTCATGTGTCTCTCTATGATGCCAGTGCTGACTTCTTATAGGCTCTATTTTTTACACAGATGACGTTATATACGTATTACATCGAGATACATCAAGAGTATCAAGAATACATCAAGAGTATCCTGAGGGAAGATGTCTTCCCTGTTCCCATTTATTACTCTTATTTCCCTAACAGTTAATGCTATTTGATTCTGTTTAGATCCAGGCCAACCTGATTTGCTTCCACTGAGGATGCTGCATATGTCCAGCAAACTTTTTCTAAAAAGAGCTAGATAATGAATAATTTAGGTTTGTGGGCCACAGACAGTTTCCATTACCTAGTCACCTTTTTGTTTCTCCGTAGCTTTTAAAAATGTATGTTGCTCTGGGGCCATTCAAAAACAGAACACCCTGGGGTCTGACCCATAGGCCTACAGTTTGCCAACCCCTGGCCTAAAGCATAGCTGTCCAAAGACATACGTTATACCATAATAAATAAATAGAATCTAACTCAATTTCTTTTAACTTATTTAAAACTGTGTTCCCTAACTCAGTCTGGTGGCACACGTGTCTCCTGGGTTGCTGTGTGTTAGTCAACACTGGCACCTGATGGGTCCTAGTGTCCCATGCTTCTCTCCAGCTGGCACGGGTAACACTGGATCTCCCCAGTAGTGCACCTCCTGGCTGCCGTCGAAAGTGAGCATGCCCAATCCCACCACGGAAGGGCTGGACATTGTAAAGTGAGCTCAGTTCTAGCACCTGCAGAGAACAAAGGCAACTTTGAGAGAGACAGGTACGAAGCCAGAAAAGGACTGGTGGATGGCACCAAGCGTCCTCGGCTGTGTCTCTAGGTTTTCATTTGTTCTAACTCTTTCCCAAAACAATTGATGATCTTTTTTCAAACTAAGTATGTTTATTGACAACTACGAGAAAGTTGTTAAGGCATCAAGAAAACTGTCAAAATCCCATTTTCAAAAAGGACACCTTAAAAGCCAGGCATGGTGATGTATTTGGGAGGATGAGGCAAGAAGGTCACAAGTTCAAGGTCATGGGTAGCCGACACAACTTTAGTGAGACCCTGTCTCCAAAATTAAAAAGGAGTGGGGGCTGGAGCTGAAGCAAGCAAGGAAGGAGAGAAATAAAGATAGACAGACAAAAAGCAATAAAGGACATTTTCGAGATACTTTCTAGGACACTAATCACACATCACCATAGTTCAGTGAATTTTTGGTTTGCATATGAGAAGTTTTGAGCAACTAGGGTTCAGAAACCATAAGCCAGCTGTCTATCTGCCTTCAACCCTGGCCCTAATTCCCCATCCCAAAGAGCTGTTCAGCCAATAAATAATTCATTTGGAGGAAAATATCTGCCAAGAAATCACTTTATTTTTCAAACGTGACTTGGGGAAGTGCCATTTGAAATTTAATATACAAATAAAAACACAGATACTAAGTCCTATTAAAACAAAACTGGTGCTGAGCGCAGTGGTACATGCTTGTAATCCCAGCACTTGGGAGGCTAAGGCCGGAGGATTGAGAGCTTGATGTCAGCCTGGGCTACAAAGTGAGAGCCTGTCTCAGAAACAAAATGAACCAAAAAACCTGTACAAAGGAAGGATTTCTAACTCAAAAGTCCACATATGTCTACCAAAACAAAGCAAAATTCTAATAATAAAGGCATTTCAATGGTTTTAGAATTTGTTTTAATAGACTCTGAGCTGGTGGTAAATTTAAATTCATATCAAAGCTTTAAGACTATGACTACCGCTGGCATCATTATAAACTGACATGCAAATTTTTCGTAATGTCATTATTAAGGATCAGTGAATATGTCTTATGAGAAACAGGGCCTACAAGTGTAGCTCGGTGGTAGAATATGCCCTTGGCACATGCAATCCCCAGGGAAAGGAAAGCAAAGCAAAGCGAAGGGCAGGGAAGAGAAGAGAAAAATAGGAACCCTAACCTTTTTAGGCAAGGGCCTGTTTCCCAAGGACAATCGTTCTCCCTTGGGCACTGTCTGTGCTCAGGGACAGAGCACTGCAGAAACAGCCCCAGCAGGCCCTCCTTCCTGCAGCTGATGCCCTTCCAATCCTCACTCTCTGAAACCATGCCTAGCACCAAGCTCAGTGGGTCAGGGGAAAGCTAGCTTTCAGAGGGCAAAATGCAGAAAATATACAAATCCAAATGGCCAAAAGGCTCTGACACATAACTATAAAATATTTTTAAAAAGCAGAAGCAAAAAATTACATGATTTTAAATTTCTAAAAAAGCATTTATGTAAACATGCACAAAAAATACATAATGACAACTAGAAATGCAACACTAAATAGCTTAATAAATTAATGTGTACAAGGTATGCACATAATCAGACTCAAAAATGGGTAAAGGACATGAATAGACATTTCTCCAAAGCAAATATACAAATGATCAATAAATGCATGAAAAATGCTTGGCATCACTAATCATTAGGGAAATGCAAATCAAAACTTTATTTACTTACTTATTTTTGCAGTACTTGAGGGCTGAACCCAGGGCCTCACAAATACTTTGCAAGTGCTCTGCCACTGGCTGCACTCCCAGTCCATTTTTTATCTTGAGTCAGGGTCTTACTACGGTTTGTTTTGTTTTGCTTTGTTTTTTTGCACAGTACTGGGGATTGAATCCAAGGCCTCATGTTGTTGTTGTTAGGTGCTGTTGAGTTGTGTCTGACTCATAGTGACCCTCATAGGGTTTTCAATGGCAGATTGTTTCGGGATTGCCTTGGGAGTGGGTTGCCACGTCCTTCTCCCAGTTTTGCGGTGCTGGGAATTGAACTCGGGACCTCAGCGACTGCAGAGTGGCGCTCTACCAACTGAGCTAAAAAATCCCAGCCCCCCAGGGCCTCATAGTTGTGTGCTTTGCAAGTGCAGTACCACTGAGCTGCACCCTCAGCCCATTTTTTTACTTTGTGAGACAAGTTCGTTTCACTAAATTACGCAGACTGCCTCTGGTCTCAAACTTGTGATCCTCCTGCCTCTGCCTCCTGAGCCGCTGGGATTATAGGCGTGCACCACCACGTCCGGTTTAGGGTCTTGCTAAATTACATAGGCTGCCTCTGGCCCTGAACTCACAATCCTGTCCCTGCCTTCCAAGTTGCTGGGATTACAAGTATGCACCACCATGCCCAGGTTCAAATTAAAACTATAACATGCCATCTTCCACCAGTTAGAATGGTTACTATAAAAATAACAGGAAATTGGGCCTGGGGCTATAGCTCCATAGTAGAGAGCTTGCCTAGCATGCATGAAGCCCTGGGTTTGAGCCCCAGGATCACAAAACAACCAACCAGAAAATAATATTGGCAAAAATATGGAGAAGCTGGAACCCTTGTGCACTGTGGACTGGAAGGAAAAGTGGTGCAAGCTGCTGGGGAAATCAGTATGGTGATTCCTAAAAAAGCTCAACACAGAACATACGGTGCAGCCATTTCACTTAAGAGTCTAAACTCAAAAGAACTGCAAGTAGGGTCTCAGAGAGATATTTGCACGCGTTCACAGTCACATTATTCACAATAGCCAAAAGGTGGAAAGAATCAAATGTCCACGAACAGATGGATAAACAAAATGTGGTACATACATACAACAGAATATTATTCAGCTTTAAGAATATGGAAATTGGAAATTTGCTGGGTGCTGTGGCGCACAGCTATAATCCCAGTGATTCAGGAGGCTGAGGCAGGAGCATTGTAAGTCTGAGGCTAGAGGTAGTCTGTATAACTTAGTGAGACCCTGTCTCAAAATAAAAAATAAAAAAGGGGCAGGAAGTGCAGCTTAGTGGAGCATGTGCAAGGCCCTGTGATCAACTCTCCAGTACTGGAAAACAAATAAAAGGAAATTCTAACACATGCTATATGGATGAAATTTTGCTGAGTGAATGAAGATATTACGCAAAGTGAAATGAGCCAGCCACAAAAAGAAAAACACTATATGGTTCCATTTATGTGGGGGACCGAGAGTAGGCAAGTTCACAGAGACAAGGAGAATGTTGGTTGCCAGGCTGGAGAGAGAGAGAAGGAGGGAGGAGTCTGCTTAATGAGGCGGCCCCTAGCCCAGGGGTCATGCTAGGAGCTGCTGTGTGGGAAAAGAGAACTCAGTTGGCAGGGCTCTGAGGTGTGCGCTGGAGAAGAGGAGGAACCTGGCAGGGCTGGGGACAGAGAGAGGCTGGGAGGCAGAGCTGGGTGGGGCCCAATGTGGGGAGACCTACTGTGCAGAAGGGAGCCATCAGTGGCAAACAACAGCCTCATTTCCTGGAAAGGGTCAACACCCCTGGTGGGCAGCTGGATCCTACCAGGGCAAACTGCCTACAGGACCAGCAATATGGTAGTGCCAGGAGTCCCCCTAGGTTATTGTCCCGTTCTTGGGGGGCCTCAGCAGATGTCCTTCTGCAGCATCACCTGAAGATGGCTTTACTCTGCTAGAGAGTTACCCTTTACCGTGATGCTTTCAGAGGTGCCTGAGCACCTTGCCCTGAGGAGGGAAGGCAGAGCTGGACAGCTTGACCTATCAGGATTGTAATATCCATCATTTTAGAGAAAGGCCCAAGACAAAAAGATTAATTCAATTTGGGGAGGATGGTGCTGGGGGCCTTGCACATATAAGCAAAAGCTCTCCCGCTGGGCTACAGCCACAGCTCAATGAATTCAACGCATTTATTAACTCACAGACCCTCAGTCTCTCAACCCGGCAGATCAGCAGTTTTCAAGATTTTGGAAAAGCTGTAGACCTTTATCCTCCCAAATTAAGATGCCATTCCATTCCCTTCCCCAGTCCGAGGTATGTCAGAATCCCAGAGCTTCTGAGCAAGAGCAGTTTTAAACCACAGGTCAGACAACCAGCAGGGGTGGCCAAAGCCAAACAAGGGGAAGCAGGCAGCAGGCCAGGTTCCTGGCACCCACCCTCACTAGGACACCTGGCAGCCTCTGAGGCTGTGGACACCTCCCACTGACTGGTATCTCCCAACCCTCAAATGTTCATTCCATCAATTTCCGGGTTGAATTTTTTTCTACACACATCATACTTCCACTTTACATGTCGTCTTAAACTGCTTATGCATGATCAAACTGTAACTCAGCCACTTGGGGTCATGGGTGGTGCAGACGGGCTCCCCAAGTGGCTGTGGCTGCTCTGGGCACCCTCACCCTGCCAAGAGCCCATACTGCCATTCAACAGCTACCCTTACCACCTCTGCCATGGGGGCAGGGGGTAGAGACACACCTATCCATACATAGTCCTACCAACAGATGGCTCAGATACATGGACTTCCAGAGAAGAAGTTTGTTGTTTTCTAGTACAAAGGGGGAGGGTTGAATCCAGGGCTCTGCACATGCTAGGCAAGTGCTCCGTCACCTCAGCCCTTTTACTATTTTGAAGCAGGGTCTTGCTAAGTGGCTCAGGCTGCCTCTACCTCCACAAGATTACAGGTGTGCGACACCACAGGTCAAGAAGTTCTTAACTTGGTATCTGAACCTGAATGAGAGAAAATATTTATCTGCAGTAACTTCCCGCTAAAGTCTTCTGCGGGCTGGGATTTAGCTCAGTTGGTAGAGCGCTGCGCTGCAGTCTCTGAGGTCCCAAGTTCAATTCCCAGCACCACAAAAATGGGAGAAGGGCCTGACAATCCACTCCCAAGGCAATCCAGAAACAGTCTGCCATTGAAAACCCTATGAGGGTCACTATGAGTCGGATACCGACTTGACGGCACCTAACAACAACAACAAAGTCCTCTGCTTCTTCAATGATGAAGGCAGACAACAAACTCTGGGGTTTCAACAGGATCAGTGACAGGCATGTTCCCAAACTATGTGAGTTGTCACAGAAACCTCACCATGACTCCCAAAGGGCTTCAAAGAGCCACTGCGCAGCCAGGTTCTGTAGTAAGTTAATACAAGGCTTGGATGGGACTCTTCCACCAATTTGGTTTGATATTTAGATGACTGTATTTGAATATCAGCAGATCAAGATCACTCTTTCTCCTTCTTCTTCTTTTTTTTTGGAGACAGGGTCTTGCCATGTAATCCTGAACTCGTGCTGATCCTCTGGCTTCAGTCTTCTGAGTGCTTGGATTACTGGCATGTGCCACGATGCCTGGCATCATTTTGCCTCTTGATCCTATTTTATCTTGGCTAGGCAGGCAGAGAAAAGTTAAAGCCCCTGGATCCACCCTCTGCATCACTTTGGGTTTCCAGACTTTTCTTCTCAACAGTTCGATTCAGATAATTTTAATAATTTGCGATAAAAATTCCAGTTTCCAACAGAATGTTACTACTCATGCAGTAACTTTCTAATTCCACAACTCACAATGAGGAAGTGGCTAAAGTTAGGATCCACTGCCACGGAAATGTAATTATATGCAAACTGGAGGCCAGGAATTCCAGATCATTAACCACGTAACCTGCTGACACTTAAATCATAAGCAGAGACTGTTATCCTTGGAACAGGCCATCATCGCCCGCCATGTTTCAATTCTAAAGCACACTTATCTCTCCCAAGTGCTTGAACTCCAACTGCCCTGGTAAGAACACACTGTCAGTAGGAACCGTGAGCATTTTTAGCAGTACCTAACACGATGGCGCGGGCTGGGATTTAGCTCAGTTGGTAGAGAACTGCGCTGCAGTCTCTGAGGTCCCGAGTTCAATTCCCAGCACCACAAAAATGGGAGAAGGGCCTGGCAATCCACTCCCAAGGCAATCCCGAAACAGTCAGCCATTGAAAACCCTGAGGGTCGCTATGAGTCGGATACCGACTCGATGGCACCTAACAACAACAACACGATGGCGCAGTTTACGTCCAACAAACTACAACTACATGATCCAACACATCACTCTCCACAACACACAGAGGAACAAGCGGTAAGAGACAGCGAGTCGTTTCCCATCTTCCGAATCCAGCAGATGCCAGCGCATCCCAAGTAAGTGTCCCAGCCGCACGCTCGCACTTTACACCCTTTCTTAGGATGCTAACAGAAAGCGCCTTTTTTTCAGTAAATGAAGGGTAATTTAAGCGCGGGGCGCGGTGGTGCGCGCGGGGAGGGGGGGTTCATCCATCCTTTAGTGCAAGCCCCACGTGCTCAGGACACACCAGTGACTGTCACAAGAAGCTGACTCCTACAAGCTCCATGATCAAGTGTCCCTCCCGTTACCTATGTCACCTCCCCCGAGTCGCGGCAAGTCTGCGCTCACGCTCAGCAGAGGCGCCCGGGCGAGTGCACAGGTGCCCGCCCCGAGCTGCTGCCCCGGCTCCCGCGGTCCGCGCGCCCTAGGCAGCGGCGGCCGGAGCGCTCTGCGGGCCCCGCGGAGCACGAGGGGCCGACACGGCCGGCCGCGCGTCTCCACCTCGGCGCCCGATCCGCTTCTCCCGGAGGCCGCGTGCGGACCCCGCCGCGCGGAGCCCCTCCGCGCCGGCGCCGCCTGCCTCGCGACTTCACCCGATCGGCCGCCCCCGGTCCCGCAGCCCCGGCCTCCGGCCGGAAGCCCGAAGCCGGAAGCCCTCGGCCGGCCGGGCCCTCGGCGGTGGGCGCTCGGGGCCCGGGGTCGGGCGCCGCTCGCGCCAGGCCGCCCGGACCCCGCCGCCATCTTCCCCGCCCGCCCCCGGCCCCGCGCGCCCCCGGCCCCGCGCGCCCCCGCCGCCGCCCCCGCGCGCCTCCGCGCCCGCCCGCGCAGGCCCGCGCGCCGCGCGCCGAGGGGGACGGTTGGGCGCGCGCCGCGAGCGGCCCGGCGCGGGGCCGCGGCGCTTCCAGAAATTTCCGCGCCCCTGAGCCCACACACAGCAGAACACGCCGGGCGCGCCCCCGCGCGCGGCGCACGGCGCCCCCTCCCCCGCGCCGCTCCCCTCCCCCGCGCCCGCCCCCACCCCGGGCGCGGGCCCAGAGCGGCCCCGGGCGCCGCCCGCCCCTCCGCCCGCCCGGCCCGCGGCGGCGGCAGCGGCGGCCCGGCCGGTGTGATTGATAGGGACGGCGGCGGCGAGAGCGGCGGCGGCGGCGGCGGAGCGGTTGAGTGACAGCTTACCTGGGTGCCAATCTTCATCACACTGACAAGCGGCTGCAGCAATCGGGACCCGCAGTGCCGCGCCCGCGTCCAACCGTCACGCCGACGCCGGGCCACGCGACACAGCCTCGCTCAATGGGAGGAGGGCGACGCCGACGCGCGCCGCATCAATATTCACCGCGGGGGCGGGGCCTGCCGCGCGCGGGCCCCGCCCCCGCCCTGCGCGGGGAGGCGGGGAGGAGGGGCGGGGCGGCGGCCGGCCACGCCTCACCTCGCGCCCGCAGCCACGCCCCACCCAGTTGGCCAAACACAGGCGTGAGGAGCAACCTGCCCCGCTCCGGAGGCAGAGCTTCCCGTCTCATTACTATGCGGTGGGGCGTGGCCTGGGGCGTGCCACGCCCCCTCTACTCGCTACTCCGCGGCCCCGGAGAGGCTCGCTGAGCTGGGTGCAACCATCTTCTGCTCTGGCTGGGAGGACGGGCCGTACCACGCGAGGACTCCACCGCGTGGGGCGTCCAGGAGCCGAATGCCCGAGTGCTGTGCGGCGCCCCCTTTGGGTGCTGACTTGCAGCCGCCCTGCTGCCTCCCTGCGTGGGCTCTGGGGCCCAAGTGGGCGCGCGCTGGGAAGGCGCAGTGGGTGTGCACTTGCGCCCTGAACCTGGGCGGCAGGTGTGCGGGCCGCCTGAGGTCTCTCCCCAGAGACCCGAGCCCGGGCGCAGTCTCCCCCGCCCCTGCATGAGGGCTTCAGCACTGCCACGGTGATGTCCACATGGTGGCTGTGTCCTGGCCTCTGATCTGCCTGGTCTACCAGGAGTCCCTCTTCCAGCCTAGGGGACCCAAGCGATCCCTGTTGTTGTTGTTAGGTGCCATCGAGTCGGTATCCAACTCATAGCGACCCTCATAGGGTTTTCAATGGCTGAGTGCTTCAGGATTGCCTTGGGAGTGGATTGCCAGGCCCTTCTCCCATTTTTGTGGTGCTGGGAATTGAACTCGGGGGCCTCAGAGACTGCAGCGCAGCGCTCTACCCACTGAGCTAAATCCCAGCCCAAGCGATCCCTAGCTCCAGGCAAAGTCAGCCTCCTTTAGGGGACAGGACAGTGTGGTCTCTATTTCGAGTTGTGCTCGGGAAGATCTCCTTAACCACACCATCTGTCGCTGTTTACCCAGGGGTCCCACCAGTGACCTCATTTGAAGATGTAAGGACAGTGCCAAGGGAGGTGCTTGGTCTGGCTGGCTGGCCTTCACTGTTGCAGAAACATTCATTTATGCAGGGGCACCTGTGTGGTCAGACGGTCGAGTCCACGCACAGCCGCAGGCTCCCACAGCAGAACCGGAGACCAGGACGGCGGGTGCCCGCCTGTAGGACACACCCTGTGTCTTCCGCTACACTGGGAAGCCAGAGGCCAAGTGCTGTGTGGAGCTGCAGAGTTTTCAGAAGGAAGGGCTGTGGCCTGGGCTGCAGCTGGTGGCCAGGGAGGCAAACGATTCTAGGCACACAAACTGCTCAGTGAAGAGACTGCAGAATTTGCAAGGCCTGGCACAGAGTGGAAATGTGAAGTTTCTTGGTCAAAAGTTATTAAGACTTTGAAGGCAGTGACAGCAGAATGTGACACCAAATAAAGGCCGTTATTGCGTGATGGTACAGGCCAGCTCAGTGCCCATGGAAGGGTCCTGTCCTCACCTAATCCTGGCTGCCACTGAAGCTGGCATTTTGTTCCCATCCAGCCTGTGAGGCAGCTGGGGCTCCCCAGGAGGACGTGGGTGTGTGGTCACCCAGGGCCTGGTACAAGTGGCTTCCCCAAAATCCAGAGCCACTGAGCCATCTCCCCCACTTTCTGGCTGCAGAGTGCAGGCAGCAGCAGCAGCCTTCTCAGCAGCATTCTTCCTTTTCCACCTTTCCCTTCCTCTTTCACACCAGTTCATCTATGTTGTTGTTGTTAGGTGCCGTCGAGTCTGACTCATAGCAACCCTCATAGGGTTTTCAATGGCTGACTGTTTCGGGATTGCCTAGGGAGTGGGTTGCCATGGCCCTTCTCCCATTTTTGCGGTGCTGGGAATAGAACCTGGGACCTCAGAGACTACAGCCCAGTACTCTACCAACCCAGTTCATCTATAGCAAAAGGAAAAACTACCATCGTCATGGCCTGCTCTAAGGATGGGCCTGTCCGTGAGGGGCCCAGAGACATACTGTCTGGGGCCTTCCTTAAAAAAAGTAGTTGGCACTTAGGTAGGTACTGAGCTTTGGAGGAGCAGAGTTTCATCTGCTTCCTTGGGAATTCAGCTTCTCCCCCACGCACACCTGCGAGGCCATACTGAGCTTCCTCCCTACTGCTGAATTCCAGGGTGGCTTCTAAAGAAAGAAAGAATGCGTTTCAACTCAAATAACCAGCCATTCTGTCTACTGTCTTTCTAATATGTCTTCTAAAGATGTATTACTATTTTTCGAAGGACCGCATGTAGGTGTATGAAAAGAAAAGCCACACACAGAGTAATTGTTTACAGAAATACAAGAATGGAATTTCCATTGCCAGTTGTACTGGGCATAACTTGTGGTATTAAAAGAAAGATCTCGGGATTTAAATTTCCTATGTTTTCCCCCTTACAGAGCACATGACCTTGTTTAGGCACATGACCTTGTTTAGGCACACACACCTTTATCACACATGACCTGCACATGACCTTGTTTAGGCACACAGACCTTTATCACTCACCTTAAAATTTATCCTATCTTGCCGGCGCGGTGGCGCACGCCTGTAATCCCAGAGGTGTGGGAGTCGGAGCCGGGAGGATCGCCAATTCGAGACCAGAGGCAGTCCGTGTAACTTAGTGAGACCCTGTCTCAAAAAGTAAAAAAATGGGCTGGGGATGCAGCTCAGTGGTCCAGCACTTGCAGAGCATGCAAGCGCAAGACCCTGGGTTCAACCTCTAGTACCAAAAAAAAAAATTTGTTTTTAATTTAAAAATGTATCCTGTCTTGTTTTTTTTTTTAAATTTTACCCCAATGGTCCTCCTCATTAATAGAAAGGGGCATTTTAATCCTCAGAGTGTTGATGATGGTCATATCCATAAGACTGGCAGGTTAAACAAAGGACAGGGACCAGACGGCCACAGGCACTAGGTGTGAACCATGTGCTTTGGAGCGGTGGGGAAGCGCAGGCCCAGGCAGGTGGAAGAGCACTTCCTGCCAAGCCACAGGAAGAGCCTCACTCTGCCAAAGCACCAGCCAGAAGCACGGAGCTCCTGCTCGGGGCCCAGCCCAGGCTCAGGCTGCTGGGCAGCCTAATACAGAAGGAGCATGAGGACCCTGCCTGGCAGAACTTCTAGCCCAGCAGCAGCCGGACAGACACGGCCCAGCCTGATTTCCCACGTGGGCGAGAACTGGAGAGTGAGGACAGAGGAGGCGGGAGAAGGCAGGGCTTGGATGTCTTTACAGGCTGTTTGGGATCTGGGCAGGCTTGACTGAGAAAAATGAGCCAGAAATCCACTTCAAAATCGGGCAGTTCTCTTTGTTTACGAGAGCAGCCAGTTTGGCTGATGTATAAATCAATCTAGTCTGCCAGGGTGGCCCTGAGGGAGGAAGAGGCCAGTGAAGCGTGGGAGACGGTTGGAGCCTATCACTCCTCTGCGGGAAAAGCAAAGTCTTCATAGTGGCCTATGGCGATCTGCGTGTCTTGCCTCTGCCGGCCACCTCTGACTTTTCCTACAGCCCCATCCTCCCGTTATGGCTGCTCCTTGATCACGCCAGGTGTGTTCAGCCCCAGAGCCTTTGCACTGGCTGTTCCCTCTGCCTGAAGTAGACACCTGAACCAACCATATAGGCATGACTCTCTCACTCCTGAAGACTTTGCTCAAAATCACTTTCTCAGGAGTGGTTTCAGATCACAAGCTCCCAGCCTGCTCCCTGCCCTCTGCGTGGCATTGGTGAAGGTACGTCTCGTATACTTTGTACGTATTTAACTACAGTAGACGCCATGGACCAAATGTCTATGTCCCCCGGAAGTTCATGATGTTGAAGTCTTCAGCTTCAGGGTGGCCATAGTTGGAGGTGCAGCCCTTGGGAGGTGGTTAGGTTAGATGAGGTCATGAGGGTGGGTCTCAGCACAGGACCAATGCCCTTGTGAGGAGAAGGAGACCCACTGTCATTGTGGGCAGGCACCGTCCAAGCAGCTGGGGTTGGAGAGAACAAATACAGGATGCAAAATGGTAGCTCTCGCTGGGCACGGTGGCGCATGCCTGTAATCCCAGCATTTTGGGAGGCAGAGGCTGGAGGATTGCAAGTCCAAGACCACTCAAGGCACTCTGCGAAACTTAGCAAGACCCTGTCTCAAAAAGTCAAAAAATGGGCTGGGGGTGCAGCTCAGTGGTCCAGCATTTGCAGAGCATGCAAGTGCAAGGCCCTGGATTCAACCCCCAGTACCGGAAAAAAAAAAAAAAGGTAGCTCTCCTGCCCTCCAGAGCTGGAGCATCCTCATCTCCTGCCTTGGACATCAAAACTCCAGGCTCCCTGGCCTTTGGACTCCAGGATTTATCCGAGTGCCCCCTCCCCAGGTTCTCAGGTGTTGGGGCTTTAACTGAGAATTACACCATCAGCTTCTCTGGGTCTCTAGACTTTGAACGTGGACTGAGCCATGATTCTGGGACTGAAGTACCCCAGGGTCTTCAGCAGGCAGATAGCCTGTTGTAGTACCTCTCATCTACCATAATCCTAATAAATCTCTTTTCATATTTCTTTTTTTCTTTTTTTTTTTTTGTGTGTGGTACTAGGGGTTGAACCCAGGGCCTCGCACTTGCATGCTTTGCATGTGCTGGACCACTGAGCTGCGCCCCCAGCCCATTTTTTATTTTTTTTTTTTTTGAGACAGGGTCTCACTAAGTTACACAGACTGCCTCTGGTCTCGAACTTGCGATCCTCCTGCCTCTGCCTCCCCAGCCACTGGGATTACAGGTGTGCACCACTGCGCCCGGCTTCTTTTCATATTTCTATGTGCATTTACTAGTGGTTCAGTTTCTCCAAAGCCCCCTGACTAACGCACCACTATATAACTTATTTCTTATGCCTGTTCTCCAATACTCACCCTTCCTCCAACAATAGAATTTATGATCCATGAGAACAGAAATTTTGCTCTATTTTTTTTTCACGGACGTGTGCCAAGCCCCTGGAATAGGCCTTGCAAATAAACATGTTGAATGCGTGGATGAAGGTTTTGAAGCATGATGTGCTTGTACCTATTGCTGTACTGAAAATTATCTCAAACTTCGTGGCTTGAAAAGGCACCCATTCATGGCCTCGGTTTCTGTGGGCTGGTAGTGTGGGTGTGGCCTAATGGGTTCTCTGCTTCAGCACCCCTCACTGGGATGGAGTTGGGGCTGGGATCTCATTTGGAAGCTCAACTGGGGAAGGAGCTGTTTCCAAGCTTGTAGTTGTTGGCAGTTTCAGTTCCAGGTGGGCAGGTGGACCGAAGGCCTCAGTGCCTTGCTGGGTGCTGCCTAGAGGTTGCCTTGTTTCTTGCCATATGCACTGCACCAAGGGAACTTAGATATAGCAGCCTGTTTCATCAAATCCAACAAGGAGGACAGTCTGCCAGGACACGTGTGCTCACAGAAATGATGACAGCCCATCCCCTTTGCCACATTCTGGTGATCAGACAGAAACAAGTTGAAAGTCTTGCCCATGGGTAATCCTTGGGGACCATTTTGGGCCTGCCTATGGGTGGTGGGCTGGGATTTAGCTCAGTTAGTAGAGCGCCGCTCTTCAGTCTCTGAGGTCCCGAGTTCGATTCCCAGCACCGCAAAATGGGAGAAGGACCTGGCAACCCAGTCCCAAGGCAATCCAGAAACAGCCATTGAAAACCCTATGAGGGTCGCTATGAATCGGACTCGACTTGAAGGCACCTAACAACAACAACAACATGGGTGGTGGGCTGGGATTTAGCTCAGTTGGTAGAGTGCTGCTCTTCAGTCTCTGAGGTCCTGAGTTCGATTCCCAGCACCCCAAACTGGGAGAAGGATGTGGCAATCTACTCCGGAGGCAATCCTGAAACAGCCAGTGAAAGCACTGTGAGGGTCGCCTGGATAAAAGAAATGGGTAGGGTAATCAGTAGCCCAGGATGTGCAGCCTGGCTTTGCCACTTGCCATGTGAGTTAAACGGGGCGATCTTGCCTCCTGGGATCCCTCTCCCGCTGAATACAGGCAGGGCAGCAGTACCTCTTTCCTGGGATTACACAGAGGAGGAAATGAGGTTTCACATGGAAAGCACCTGGCTTAGGGCCAAGTAGGATCCTGAACTGAGAAGGACTTCTGAAGAGCTCCGCCCCGCAAGGGGAACCGCAGGTCTCCATTCCTAAACCCCAGAGTTTCCCAAAAAACAATTCCAACAAGGAAGTCCCTAAGAGGTCAGGATGGGGGAGCCGTCCTCACCACTGCATTTCCCCCACAGAGATCCCAACAAAACGCAGCAGAGAAATGGTGACTCTGCCTGAGCTGAGGCTTTCCAATGGGGAAAATAATATTGACCAAAGAAGGAAGAGAATGACAACTCTCACATAGTCATGCAATGGACACGTGGCAAACATTACCGAACTGATTCATGCAGTAGGGAACTGGGGATGGGGGTTAAACTTGGTTAGTAGAGTGCTGCTGTGAGCTCTCTGAGTCTCTAGGTTCGATCCCCAGCACTGCAAAAACGGTAGAAGGACCTGGCAGCCCACTCGCAAAGCAACAATCCTGAAACAATCAGCCATTGAAAACCCTATGAGCAGCAAAGAAGTACTGCATGGCGCAGTGTCAGAGTATTTTATTCTGCTGTACCTCAGGTCACTATGAGTCAGACTCAACTTGACAGCACCTAACAGACAAGATATGACAACAAGATATGACAACCAGTTCAAAGGAGAATGTAAAGAAAAGGCATGCATATGAGTTAGGAATTTTGGAGTGGGCTTTGGAGTGGGCTTGCAAATTGTGCAAAACTGGATTTTGAGAGGGACAGTGTAGGGAGCTTGAGGCTATCCCTTTGCACAATCCATCAGCATGTCTGTGGACAAAATTCATTTCTATCAGCACTGGTTATCTATAATACAGATTGTTTAAAAGCTCAAAGGCAAATAAAGATTGAACAAGATAACCCAGGAGGGAGAGCTATGAAGAATGTGTAGAGCCTGACACAATGTCGCATGCCTGTGATCCCAGCTACTTGGAGGCTGAGGTGAGAGCCTGAGGCCATGTAGCAAGACCGCATCTCAAAAATAAATAAATACCTAAAGATTCCTGGGCTGGGATTTAGTTCAGTTGGTAGAGCGCTGCGCTGTAGTCGCTGAGGTTCCGAGTTCAATTCCCAGCACTGCAAAAATGGGAGAAGGACCTGGCAATCCACTCCCAAGGCAATCCCAAAACACTCAGCCATTGAAAACCCCATGAGGGTCTCTATGAGATACCGACTCGAGGGCACCTAACAACAACAACAACAAAGATTCCCACTGGCGTTTGTTTTGCTTTTTGCTTACTCCAAGTCTCCTTACACCAGGTGTATTAGTTTCCAAGGGCCACCATAGCAAAGTACCACCAACCACAGAAACATTTTCTCTCACAATTCAGGAGGCCAGAAGTCCAACCTCAAGATGTTGGCAGGGCTGGATCCCCCTGGAGGCTCTGAGGAGAATCTGTCCCAGCCTCTCCCAGCTTCTGGTGACTTCTGGCAATCGCAGGCATTCCTTGGTTGGTGGAAGCGCTGCCCCAGCCTGAGCTTTTATTTTCTCATGGCTTTTCCCCTGTGTGTGCGTCCGTGGCCAGGTTTGCCCTTGTAAGGACCCCAGGCAGACCGTATAGGTGACGGGACTGTCTTCAAATAAGGTCTTATTCTGAGGTGTGGGGGTTGTGACTTCAACAGATGACTTTGTTGTCGTTGTTAGGTGCCGTCGAGTCGAGTCCAACTCATAACGACCCTCATAGGGTTTTCAATGGCGACTGTTTCGGGATTGCCTTGGGAGTGGATTGCCACGTCCTTCTCCCATTTTGTGGTGCTGGGAACCGAACTCGGAACCTCAGAGACTGCAGAGCAGCGCTCTACCAACTGAGCTAAATCCCAGCCCACAGATGACTTTGGGGGAACATAAGTTGTGATACTGTGAATTATAACAAGAAATCACATTTTGGTTTTGTCACTGGTTCCTGGCACAAAGCTCCTCAAAATTCTTACAATTTACTGAACAATAGAGGTGCCTGAAACATCTTTTATTCTAACATTCGGTCTCTGGCCCTGGTTCCTGGCACAGTGCTCCTGATCCCTTGGGATTTCCTTGGGATTTCTTTTTTTTCTTTTTTCTTTTCTTTTTCTTTTTCTTTTTTTCTTTCTTTTTTTTTTTTTTTGCGGTACTGGGGGTTGAACTCAGGGCCTCGAACTTGCATGCTTTGCAAGTGCTGGACCACTGAGCTGCACCCCCAATCCATTTTTTAACTTTTTTTTTTTTTGAGACAGGGTCTCGCTAAGTTACGCAGACTGCCTCTGGTCTTGAACTTGCGATCCTCCTGCCTCCATCTCCCAAGCCGCTGTGATTATGGGCGTGTGCCACCACGCCTGGCGGATTTCCTTGGGATTTCTAATGAGGTGTCTCGGTGGCCCGTGGGGGGAGGCTGGTCAGCAGAAAGACCAAGCCATGATGAGGAGCTTGTTGCTTTCAGCCTTCCCGACCTTCTCTGGAAAGGAGAGAGGGGCTAGAGATGGGGTTGTGCGTACCCACGTGAGGAAGTCCCTAAGTCCCTGAACTATGGGGTTCAGAGATTTTCCAGGGCTCATAAGCTGTGAGGGCGTGTCCCTGAGAGGGCGTGACAGCTCCTTGCCCCTTCCCTGCACCTTTCCCTACACCTTCTTCCATCTCACCAGTCCCAAGTTGAACCCTTTATGTGATATGGGCAGACATGTGTAAAGGATTTCCCTGAGTACCCTGGGCTGTTCTAGCAAATGATCAAATCTGACCGAGGGGAAGCGGGCAGGGCACAGGAACCTCCAGTTTACACGGGCGCCATCAGAAGTGCAGAGCTCAACGAGGACTTGAGGCTGGCATCGGAAGCCGGGCAGGGAGGGGGGCATCTGTGGATTTGAGCCCTTAGTCTGGAGCCTCAGATGCCGCCTCCAGTGGAGAGCGGGTTGAGTTAATTACCTGCCTGAGAGTTGTGTGGAGAGAAATCCACACCTCTGAGGCCACAGAAGTACCCTGCGTCGAGTGGGCTTGTGGCAGGAGGAAGGGGTTGGGTAGTTTTGCTCCTCCTTCTCAAGACTGTGCAACCCATGCCATCAGGAAAGCAGGGTCTGATGCGTGGGGAGTTGAAGGCAGAATGGGCAGGGCAGCCTCGGGCCTGAGCTCTGGCCACTGCATCAGGTGGCGTTCTGATTCCTGTGCCCTTTCCCACACTGGAGCAGCACAATCCTCAGCCCACATGACAACTGGGCCACACTCAGAGGATGGCACCAGGGTGACATGGCTCCCTCAGGGCCTCTCTCAGTTGGTAACTGCTGTGGCTTGGATAAGTGTCCCCTAAAGGCCACATGGGCTGGGATTTGGCTCAGTTGGTAGAGCGCCACTTTGCAGTCTCTGAGGTCCCGAGTTTGATTCCCAGGACTACAAAAATGGGAAAAGGACGTGGCAACCCACTCCCAGGGCAATCCCAATACAATCTGCCATTGAAAACCCTATGAGGGTCCCTATGGGTCGGACATGACTCGAGGGCACCTAACAACAACAACAACAAAGGCCACGTGTTGAAGTTTGGTCCCCAGCCTGTGGCATTATTGGGAGGTGGCAGGTCCTTTAGGAGGTGAGATCTAGAGCCAGGCATGGTGGTGCATGCCTGTAATCCCAGCGCCTCAGGAGGCAAAGGTAGGAGGAAGACAGGTTTGAAGCCAGAGCACGCTGTGTAACTTAGTGAGACTCTGTCTCAAAATAAAATATATAAAAGGAGCTGGGGGTGCAGCTTAGTGGCAGAGTCCTTATAAAGTATGCACAAGGCCCTGGGTTCAGTCCCCAGTACTGCAAAAAAGAAAAGAAAAAAAGAAAGAAAAGAAAAAGAAGAAAGAAAGAAAGAAAGAAAGAAAGAAAGAAAGAAAGAAAGAAAGAGAAAGACAGACAGACAGACAGACAAACAAACAGAGGAGGTGGGGCCTACCGGGAGGAAGTTAGGTCACTTGGGGCGTACCCTCCGAGGGCCTGTAGGACCCTGGCCCTGCCTCCCTTGGCTTCCTGGCTGCCACAGTGTGAGGCGTTTCTTCCAACACACTTGCCCACCATGGTGTGCTGCTCTGCTACTGGTTTGAAGGAACAGGGCCCCCTGACCATGATTGAAATTTCCAGAATTCTGAGCCCCAGTAAACCCTTCCTTGTCTCAAATCGATAATCTCGGGTGTTTTATGGTGATCCACGTGCGTAATCCCAGCACCCGGGAGGCTGGGCGGCATAGCAAGTTCTAGGCCAGCCTGGGAAACACAGTGAGACTGACTCAAAACAAAGCAAAACAAAAGCTAAAACCTTGCTCATCAGCCAAGTGTTTGCTAAGGGTCCCCCCTGGAGAGGATGCTGTGGCAGCCCCTGGTTTCAGGGCTCGATTCCTGGCCAGGCACATTCACCTGAGAGTAAAGTCAGCCTCTGGGGTCCCTGGCTTTCTCCTAATGGCACAAGGCTTCGGACAACTCTCAGGGTGAAAAAGCCTTTGCCTCACTGCCGGCCCCAGAAGAGCTGCACCGATGGCAACAATTTCTCTGTGTCTTAGTGACTTCCTGGCCTCCATCCCAGGTTTACCAGCTCTGTTTGGACAGCAGGCCCCTAAAGCTGACACCACGCTGCACGGTAGGGAGATCAGGGGAGGGGTTGGACTTACATTTTGGACCAGACAGAGCAGGCCCCTCAGGGCCACAGTGGCCAAACTCTGCAGTGACCAAAGCAGCAGCTTTTTGCAACCAGCTGTAGCTCCATTTTCTTTTCAGATTGGTTCAGTTTCTAAATTAGATTCACAGTTAAGAGACGTTGTCTAGGATGTTGAATTTGTAAAATCTTTTTCTTTCTTTTTTTTTGGTGTGTTTTAAGTCAGGATCTCACTGTGTAACCCATGCTGGCTTCAAACTCAACAATCCTCTTGCCTCAGCTTCCCAAGTGCTGGGGTTAAGTCGCACACCACCACATCTCGCACTGTAAAATCTTTTTCTCACTGAAATTACAAAAGTAACCACAACCTGGGCACAATATCATTTGGCTGTAATCCAAGCGACTTGGGAGGCAGAGGCAGAAGGTAAGAGGACCACAAGTTCGAGGCCAGAGGCAGCCTGTGTAACTGAACGAGATCCTGTCTCAAAATAAAAGTAAAAAATGGGCTGGGGGTGTGGCTCAGTGGTACAGGTCTTGCAAAAGCATGTGGGAGGCCCTAGGTTCAACTCCCTAGTATTGAAAAGAAAAAAAAAATTCACACAAGCATTTGCAAGACCAATCAGGCTCCATTCTAAAGCCTACTGCCCAGCCCTGGGTCCAGGAGGTGGACCAAGACAGCCCACCCCAACCTGAAGCTTCCAGCTTGGCTGTGCCCGGCTCACTGGTCTGAGAATCAGAACCCATAGGCAGAGCCTCCCTTCTCTTTGTTGTTTGCTGTGAAGACTGATCTGTTTTAAGCATTTTTCAGAGCCTCTGACTTATTTCCTGGAGCATAACGTCCTCCATTTCGGCCTTTTGAAGGCTGAACAATGTCCCACTGCAGGGATGACCCACACGTGGTCATCCACAGGTCTGCTGTTGGGTCATCGGGTGGCTTCCAACGTTTTGCTACTGTGAATGATGCTGCTGTGAACCTGGGTGTGCCACAGCTCTTTGATACCCTGCTTGCCATGGCTTGGGGGTGTAGACCCAGAAGGGGAGTTGCTGGGCCATGTGGTACATCTGTGTTGAGTCTTTTAAGGAACTGCCGTCTTATGTTCCAAAGTGGCTGCACTCTCTCGTGATTCCATCAGCTGTGCCTGACGTTCCGGTTCCTCCACATCTTCACCAACACTTTCTGTTTTCTGTTTTTTTGTAGTAGCCGTGTCAGCGGGTGTGGAGTGATGTCCATGGTTTTTAAGATAACTTTGATTCCATTTTCCTTTGGCACCCTCTGTCTCTCCTCTCACCTCCTGAAATATTCAAGAAGTTACATTTAGGGTAGGGAATTTCCGACATCAAATGAATTAAGAAGGGTAAACTTAAATTCCCAGAGCCATTACGATGGACCTGCTCGCAAGACTCTGAGCTCTCCTGGCCACCAACAGAGATGTTTCACATCATGGCTGGCTTCAGGCTCGTGAAAGCACATGGCATGGGAAATTAAAGCAGAAATTGTTTTAAAAGATTTTTACTAATTTACTTAAAATCATAATAAGAAGCCTGTTCTGTGTTATTCTCTGATAACCTAAATAACATTTTATGAAAAACAAGTATTTCCCAAAACAAAGAATAATTAGTGAGCAGAGTGGCATTGTTTTAAGTTTTCGCAAATCTCTTGATGTCTGGCTTGGTCAAAGATAGCAAGAGTGTTCACGTCTGCCTCTGGGTTCGGTGAGTCGTGATTTATTCTTGGGTTGACCTGTGTGAAGAAAACTTGGCCTGGCAGAGGTCTGTAGCTGGGAGGTGGAGGAGTGTGTACGCAGCCTTTGCAGATGATCCGATACCGTGCCACGCTCCTGTGGATGTTTCTGACAGGTCCGTTCCCGCCGGATGCAGACACTGCGCCAGTGAACTCTGAGCTCTGTTAGACTGAGCCACTGTTCTCCCTACGATGTCTGATGGGCTCTGTTACCCACATGTGATTTGTAACATGGCCGCTTGGAGAGTATTAACTCACTGGGTTTTGCAGAGCTTCAAAATGTTAGCACTTTTCACTAAACAAAAGGAAAAAATCACAGTTGTTGGTATCCCGCCTGCCTCATCGGAAAAGTCAGTAAGAATAGGGATATGGCGATACAAGTTTCCAAAACTCTAACTTTTGCCTGTCCATGGGTGAAGTTGGGCTGGGATTTAGCTCAGTTGGTAGAGCGCTGCACTGCACTCTCTGAGGTCCTGAGTTCAATTCCCAGCACCACAAAAATGGGAGAAGGACCTGGCAATCCACTCCCAAGGCAATCCCGAAACAGTCAGCCATTGAAAACCCTGTGAGGGTCGCTATGAGTCGGATACTGACTCACTCAACAGCACGTAACAACAACAACAATGAGTAAAGTCATAAGCCTGCTTGGAAGAGTTTATGTTTGTTTGTGTTTTGTTTTCACAGCCTCACTATCTTGCCATGGTTGGCCTTGAACTCCCGGGCTCCAGTGATCCTCCTGTCTCAGCCTCCTGAGTGGCTGAGACTATAGGTATGTGCTGCCATGACCAGGTTTTTGCTCATTTTAAAGAAATTATTTGCTAAATACCCAAATCTCAAACAAAAAGTGTGTTGGTCAGTTGCTCTTTCAAGAAAAGGGCGTTCCATAAAATAATAATAATAATAATAATAATAATAATAATAATAATAAATCATTAGGAGCTAGCAGTGAAGCTCCGAGGTAGAGTGTTTGCCTAACATGTGTGAGCTCCTGGGTTTGATCCTCAGCATGAAGTCGGGGGAAAGGAAGGAAGAAAGAAAGAAGAAAGGAAAGAAGGAAAGAAGGAAAGAAAGAAAGAAGGAGAGAGAGAGAAGGAGAGAGAGAAAGAAAAAGAAAAAGAAAGGAAAAAAGAAAGGAAGGAAGGAAGGAAGGAAGGAAGAAAAAAGAAAGAAAGACAAAGAAAGAAAGAAAAAAGGAAGGAGAGGGAGGGAAAGAGGGAGGGAGGGAGGGAGGAGGGAAGGGACAAAGAAAGAAGAAAGAAAAAAGAAAGAAAAAGAAAGAGAAAGAAAGGAAGGAAGGAAGGAAGGAAGGAAGGAAGAAGTAAGTAACATAGACTCTTGCTAGAATTTCCAGCTGGCTGGCCCGCCCTGTGTTCAGCTTTGCACCTACGCATTATCCTTTGGCATCCTCAACTCTTAGAATTAAAGGAAATTGGGAGGTCTTAGAATATATAAAGACACAAAAGTTAAACACCAAAAGAACAAATGGTCCAATCAATAAGTGGGCAAGTGGAGTGAACAGATAGGGCTCAAAAGCACAGTCAACAAATGTGTGAAAAAATGCTCAACATCTTTAGTCATAAAGGAAATGCAGATCAAAACTCTACAGAGATTCCCCTCAACCTAGTCAGAAAGCCTAGTGTCAAGAAAACAAAGAGAGCCAGTGTGGTGGGGCACACCTGTAATCCCAACAGCTCGGGAGGCGGAGGCGGGAGGATCGCAAGTTCGAGACCAGAGGCAGTCTGCGTAATTTAGCGAGACCCTGTCTCAAAAAGTTAAAAAATGGGCTGGGGGTGCTGCTCAGTGGTCCAGCACTTGCAAAGCATGCAGGCACAAGGCCCTGGGTTCAACCCCCAGTACCAAAAAATAAAAATAAAAATAAATAAATAAACAAAGAGCAACCAGTGCTGGCAAGGGTGCAGTGGGGAGGAGGCTGGGGGACCCTTAAACACAGTTGGAGGAGCTTGAATTGGTGCAGGCACTATGGAAATCAGTACAGCAATTCTTCAGAAAAGTAAAACTAGAAGGTACCATACGATCCAGCCCTGTCACTCCTGGGTTTATGCCCAAAGGAAGCCAAGTCAGCATGTAAAGAGATACCTGCTCATCCATGTTTATTGCAGCACTATTCACAAGAGCCAAGTTATGCTCTCAGCGCAGGTGCCCATCAACAGATGAATGGATAAAGAACATGCAGTGTATATACAGGGGTTCAAGTTTAGCTCAGTTCATTGAGTGCCATTCTGTGGTCTTTGAAGCCCTGGGTTCAATCCCCAGTACTACAAAAATTGGAGAAGGACATGGCAGCCTACTCCTGAGACAATCCCAAACCAATCAGCCATAGAAAACCCCATGAGGGTTGCTATGAGTCAGACACAACCCTAAGGTACCTAATAATCACAAAGTATGTATCCAAAATGGAGTATTAATCAGCCATAAAAAAGAACAAGATTATGTCATGTGCAGGAAAATAGAAGGAACTGAAGATCATCACGTTAAGTGAAATAAGCCAGGCTTGGAGAGATAGGTATTGGAGGTTTTCTTTTATGTGGAATATGCATTTAAAAAGAAAAAAAGCATGAAAATAGAAGGAGGCCCTTTTAGGGGGAGGTGGGTGAATGTGAGAGGGGAGAGAGGGACAGAAGAGGGAAAAGGGGTGAATATTATCAAGATATACTGTATGTTGTTGTTGTTGCTAGGTGCCGTCGAGTCAGTATCCGACTCATAGCGACCCTCTGTACAACAGGGGAAACACTATGGTCAGTGCTTCTCTGCTGTGCATAGGGTTTTCAATGGCAGATTGATTTTTGGGAGGGGGTTGCCAGGTCCTTCTCCCAGCCTACAGCTTCTGGTGTTCCCAGGCGGTCTCCCATCCAGGTACTAACCAGGCCCAGCCCTGCTTAGCTTCCGAGATCTGATGGGATCGGATGCCACAGGGCTATAGCTGCAGGCCTCATATACTGTATACATGTGTGAAAATGTAATATTTGAGCCAGGCGCGGTGGCGCATGCCTGTTATCACCGTGGCTCAGGAGGCAGAGGCAGGAGGATCACAAGTTCAATACCAGAGGCAGTCTATGTAACTTAGCGAGACCCTGTCTCAAAAAGTTAAAAAATGGGCTGGGGGTGCAGCTCAGTGGTCCAGCACTTGCAGAGCATGCAAGCGCAAGGCCCTGGGTTCAACCTCCAGTACCACATACACACACAAAAAAGTAATATTTTGTGCTAAAATTTATTTTTAAATTCCCATCGCCCTGCTCCCCGCCTGCCCAGATCAATGCCACCTGGGCAGTTGCCCTTCTGCTCCCATAGGCCCTAGGGTCAGTCCCTGTGGCCTGTCTGAGGAGCAAGGGATGGAGAGTTGAGGGCAGGAAGAAGGGACGGTGGTCCCCTGGCTGCGGCCCCCTCCCATCTCCCTGCCCCCTAGTGGTGACCTGGCCTTCCCAGGGCCTCGGCCAGCCACGGCCCCTCTGGGGAGGCTGAAGATGGCCAACCAGAGGGGAGGGGAGAGCGGGGCTGGCACCGCACAAAGTCAGCCCGGAAAAAGGAGCACCGAGCCAAAACCCCTTTTTCTTCCTGTCCCTCGTTCCTGGCTCTCGTCCTAACCGGCTGAAATGAACGTTTGCCATCTGGTGTCCTGAGACACCAGGGAACAGAGGGTGGGTGGCCTCCGCTTCCGCAACATGCGTGCAGTGAGAAGAGAGAGGTAGGCTGAGGGTGGGCTTGCGGGCCAGGCTGGACAGTGACTTTCCTTGGTGGCGCCGTGAGCTGCCTCTTTCGCTTCCTGTCCGGCTGGACAGCACTCTCTAGGGTAACACGGCTGCACAGAAACACACTTCTGCGTGTGTGTGTGAGTAGCAGTCAGCGTCCGTGGAAAGACGAACAAATAAGAGTTCTCAATGGGACGCAGAACGCACTCCCAGAATTCCAGGCAGGAGGGGCCGCTCTCTGTCCTTTCTCAGGGAGGAGACTGCCTGGGCTCCTGGTCCTGGTCCTCACCCCTGCCTAGTGCTCTTTACACTTAACTGTGTGGGGAGGAAAATCTGTCTTTGCCTTTTTCCCTTTTAGTTTCTAGCTGGGGCCCCTGTCACAAAAGGCAAACCAACAAGAGAAAAGCAAACAGGTTTATTAACGCATTTCTCTCTTATGCCTGTGGGAGAAACTCAGGGGTGGGTGACATCAGAGGTGGCTTAGAATTTGGGCGCACACACCGTCTTCGGCTAGGGCAGAGAGAGGACGCGTGATGGGAAGGAGACCCAGGTAGAAAAAGCAGGTAAACCAAGGTAAGCATTATTATGCAGACCAAAGTCTCCTGTGATGTAGTCAGGCTTCTTAGAGACAGAGACACAGAGAGACAGAGACAGAGAGAAAAAGAGATTTCCTTTAAAAAGATTACCTTACACTCTGCCAAAAGAACCAACAAATCTGTCCTAGAAGAAGTGCAACCAGAGTGCTCCTTGGAAGCAAGAATGGCCAGACTGCGTCTTACATATTTCGGACATGTAGTCAGGAGAGATCAATCCCTGGAGAAGGACATCATGTTTGGGAGAGTGGCAGGTCAACGCAAAAGAGGAAAACCCTCCACCAAATGGATTGACACAGTGTCTGCAACAATGGGCTTAAACATAAATAAGATCGTTTGCCTGGCACAGAATCGGCAAGTGTTTCGATCTGCTGTACGTAGGGTCGCTATGATTCAGACTCGACTTGACGGCACCTAACAACAACAACAACAACACTCTGTTTTCAGATCTTCCCTGGTGTCTGCTGGTTCTCAAAATAATCACCTTATGCCTATGGGCGTATTTGGGGTGACTTATTCTGACCTCCACCAGATGGACTGACACAGCGTCTGCAACAATGGGCTTAAACATGAATAAGATTGTGTGCCTGGCACAGAATCGAGAAGTGTTTGGATCTGCTGTACATAGGGTCGCTGTGAGTCGGAATCGACTCGACGACGGCGCCTAACAACAACAATTCTGACATCCTACAAAGGGTGTCTCCTTCACTACTTTCACTGTGAACAAAGACCACAGTTTTACGTAGTCAGAGTTTTCAGAAGACTTCCTTAGCAGGTAGAAGGGAATAATGTAAGACCTGCTTAGCGTTTGCCTGCAGCGGTAGCCCTGTGGCATCCGATCCCGTCAGATCTCTGAAGCTAAGCAGGGTGGGGCCTGGTTAGTACTTGGATGGGAGACCACCTGGGAACACCAGAAGCTGTAGGCTTGGGAGAAGGACCTGGCAACCCCCTTCCAAAAATCAATCTGCCGTTGAAAACCCTACGAACAGCGGAGAAGCACTGACAATAGTGTTTCCCCTGTTGTACACAGGGTCATTATGAGTCGGATACTGACTCGACGGCACCTAAGAACAACAACAAGCTTAGTGTTTGCTACAAACACATGGAAGTTTTGGAGGTCCTTAGAGCGGCCTTTCCTACTGATTACAAGATGCCTCCCAGAGCACTCCCTTTGCCGCCTTATTGTCCTGTCCACCAAGGGTTTCCTAAGCAAAGATAAGCTCCCACTCCTGCCTCATTTCTGCCCTCAGTAATCCTGAGTGGCCAGAGACATCTATGTACTTACGCTTATTTTATGGCTTGTTAGCTTGCTTGCTTTTCTCTTTGTTTGGTGATGGGTTGTTTTGCCTTGTTTTTTTTTTAATTGGAGAGCCAGGTGTGGCTGTACCTGTCTGTGATTCCAGCACTCTAGAGGCTGAGGCAGGAGGATTGTGAGATCCTGGCCAGCCCGGGCTTCATAGTGAGCCCTGCTTCAAAACAAACAAAACAACAATCAAACAAACAAAGTAGGGTGGCCTCTTCAAGCTGTTAGCCACTAGGCGAGGTAGGCGCTATGAGCAGAAGTTGGTCTGTTGATGGGGAGAAGCTGCAGCTGCTGCTCCTTTAAAAGGCTGCTCCCGTGCCTTCAAAGTGCTTTTCCTTTTTGTTTCAGCTAAGGCTCTCTGGAGAAACAAGGACTAAAACCCATGCCCAGGAATGTGCCCACCATCTTCTTTTTGAACATGTGACAACAGACAAGCATGGAAGTGGAGGCAGGAGGATCGCAAGTTTGAGGCCATGGGCATCCTGCATAGCTTAGCAAGACCCTGTCTCGAGATAAGAAATAAATAAATAAATAAATAATGGATTAGGGGTGTAGCCCAGGGGTAAAGCACTTGCAAAGTGTGTGCAAGGCCCTGGGTTCAACCCCCAGTACCACCAAAAAAGCAAAAACAAAAAGGGAGACAAGAAGAAGAAGAAGAAGAAGAAGAAGAAGAAGGAGGAGGAGGAGGAGGAGGAGGAGGAGGAGGAGGAGGAGGAGGAGAAGCAGCAGAAGCAGCAGCAGCAGCAGCAGAAGCAGCAGCAGCAGCAGCAGCAGCAGCAGCAGCAGCAGCAGCAGCAGAAGCAGCAACAGCAGCAGCAGCAGCAGCAGCAGCAGCAGCAGCAGCAGAAGCAGCAGCAGCAGCAGCAGCAGCAGAAGCAGTGGAGGTGGAGGAGGTGGAGGAGGAGGAAGAGGAGGAGGAGGAGGAAGAGGAGGAGGAAGAGGAGGAGGAGGAGGCCTTGTGACCTTAAACTGAGCAGGCTTAGGCATGGGCCACCTCTGTGCCTCTGCGTGCACTGGCGAGTCCTCCCTATAGGAACAGGTGTGAGTTTCCCTCAGCTCTGCAAACTCACTCTAGGGCGCTCCTGGTGCTGCAAGTGACACAGCTGTCCACACCTTCATCTCCGGCAGTGCCATCTGCTGGCTGCGTACGTACCCACCGTGAGGCGACTCGTTGGATTGGGGTACAGAGCTACAGGGTGATTTGCACTCCCCCCAAGCTTTTTCTCTCAGTTTCAGTGCGAGGATGTCGCCTCTCTTCATAGCTGTCGTGTCTGAGTAGATAGGGTCCCGCCAGCGTGGGGGCAACCCGGTGCCTCTCCTCTCTTGCACATCCTCTCTACACGCAGGCCATTGCACATACTGTCTGCAAGGGAGGGAACGCTGAGGCGGGAGGGTGCGGGGTTTACAATATATTTAGTACTAGTCTTTAGATGATGGCTGGACTTTAGCTCAGTTGGTAGAGCGCTGCTCTGCAGTCTCTGAGGTCCCGAGTTCAATTCCCAGCACCGCAAAAATGGGAGAAGGACTTGGCAATCCACTCCCAAGGCAATCCCGAAACAGTCAGCCATTGAAAACCCTATGAGGGTCGCTATGACCCTCACGACCCGACGGCACCTAACAACAACAACAACAGTCTTCAGATGACTCTCCTTGTTCGGCTGTAGAAAGCATTCTCTAATGCATCCTTTAGGAGGCTGCCTTCCATATCGGGAGAAGGTGGTTGCTCATGATTCTTAACAGCTGACACATCGTTACAGAACACATCTCAGTTATTAGTTGCATAATGGATACAGCAAATGACATACTACTCTGTACCCGACCAACATTTATAAAGAAAAAAAAAAGATCCTAAATCATAAACATAAAGAACCCAGAACACATCTCAAGGTGCTCAGTCTGCATCCCTCATACTGCGCCTCTCGTGGCGTGGAGTCCATGCTTTAACAGTCACGGGTCCCTGCCTTTGCAGAATTCTCTCCCTGGTGCACGAATTCCCCGAGCTCAGTAGACCACATTATGTCCCCGTGAGTCAGGTTGGTGGGAATCAAGCAGCTTCTTCAAGACTGTTTTCATTTAGGGTGTGCATATGCCTCTGGGTCGCTATGAGTAGGACACGACTCATCGGCACCTAACAACAACAACAACAACAATATGCCTCTGGGAGCCAGTGATTTATAAATAAAAATTTATTATTTATCACTTATGAGACGAGAACCGTTACTCATATGGGACCTCAGAGCCAAATTGCCAGCTACTATGCAACATGAGGACTGGGATTTAGCTCTGTTGGTAGAGCGCTGCTCTGCAGTCTCTGAAGTCCCAAGTTCAATTCCCAGCACCGCAAAAATGGGAGAAGGGCCTGGCAATCCACTCCCAAGGCAATCCTGAAACAATCAGCCATTGAAAACCCTATGGGGGTCTCTATGAGTCGGATACCACCTTGATGGCACCTAACAACAACAACAACACGCAACATGTTTTTGATACATTGTGAATTTGGTTCCTCCCTCACCAGTTTGTCCAGATGGGATTTCTGTTTTCCATGCTCAGATCAAAGCCTTGGCATAGCAGCCCCTATGTGAAAGTTTTACCCTCCCCTTTCAGAGCTCCTCTCCCCACAGGCTCTCAGCTCCTTTCTGTCTCCTTGTCAACAATGCCTCCGGCATGATGCAATCACGTTAGGGCCACAGAGTAATAAGCTGACGCTGTGTACAGTCAGCAGTCTTCTCCAACGAGCTAAAAGGTGCTGTGAGACCTGTGCTTAAATTTAGAGCCTTGTCGCATGTCAGGCAGGTTCAGCTGTTCATGTTAGGTTTTACTCTTTTTCTTTTTTCTTTTCTTTTTCTTTTTTTTTTTTTTGTGGTCCTGGGGGTTGAACCCAGGGCCTCGCGCCTGCATGTTCTGCAAGTGCTGGACCACTGAGCTGCACCCCAGCCCGTTTTTTCACTCTTTGAGACAGGGTCTCTCTAAGTTACGCAGGCTGCCGCTGGTCTCAAACTTGTGATCCTCCTGCCTCTGCCTCCCAAGCTGCTGAGAATACAGGCGTGTGCCACTGCACCCAGCTTGTCAGTTTTTACTCTTGGGGGCCGCGGGGGGCGGGGAGGGATTTTCATGTGCACGAAGGGTATCACAAATCTCTGGGCCCGGCACTCCGCTGCAGAATTAGGGGCTCTTGGTGCGGCTCAGTGGTACAGCACATGCGAGGCTCTGGGTTCAATCTCCATCTCAGGCTTGCACATGCGTGCGCGCGTGCATACACACACACACACACACACACACACACACACACACCATTGGGTCAGTCTTACTCCATCTATTTCCCACATACCCTTTTTTTCCTCAAGTGTTTTCTTGTTCGGCTGGGGGTTGAACCCCGGGTCTTCTGCATGCTAGGCAAGTGCTCTGTCACTGAGCTACATCCGGAGCCCCGTCCCCTCAAGTACTTTCAGGCAAATCCTTATGTTATTTCCCTGCAGCACGGGCAAGTATTATTAGTTCAATTTTATGGGAAAAGAAAAGCATCAAACAGTTAAGAATCTCACCCCGTTCAAAGTCTGTGGAAACTTGGACACCCAAAGTGAACTTCCCTCCATCAAATGCAGTGCTCCGTCAAGCCAAGGAAACCACTCAAAAAGTACCTTACTTAGCTGTGTATATGCTGTTAGCGACTTAATGACTCATAAGGACCTACCAAGAAACTCAGTGGTGGTGGTAACAAACAGATTGATTACACAGATTTACTTGCTTCTGTCCACGAACGTTGGAATAGATTACGAGTTTACTTCCCAAAACTCAGGTCAAAATCCCCTTGGAGAGGAGGAAGCTAAACCCCTGAAGTTATATTTACTCACGTTATTTAAAACCCAAACATGGAGAGTCAAAGAATAGCGTGTGATCCATCGGTCAGCAGAGACTCAGAAAACTTTTTTTTTTTCAGTATTGGGGGTTGAACCCAGGGCCTCACGCTTGCATGCTCTGCAAGTGCTGGACCACTGAGCTGCACCCCTCAGCCTATTGTTTTTACTTTTTTTTTTTGAGATAGGGTCTCACTAAGTTATACAGACTGCCTCTGGTCTCGAACTTGCGATCCTCCTGCCTCCGCCTCCTGAGCTGCTGGGATTACAGGTGTACGCCACTGCACCTGGCAAGACTCAGAAAACTTTTTGTGGCTGTTCTTGCTGCTGCATATGGCGCTATGGCCTATGGCGATATGGGATTCCTGGGGGGACAGTTTTTAGTGAGTACCGGTTCCCCCCCCCCCCCCACACACACACTAGCTGTCTGGAGTTTTCTCTGGGCAGGTCTTTGAGCCTTGGGTGTATTGCCACCCAGCTCCACACTGTTGGGTCTCCCACAGGGATGTGGCTCTCAGGATGGCTCCCAGAGGACAGAAGTGTCACATGGGGTTGCCTTTGGTCCCCAAGGGAAGCTGTTGTATAACAAAGAACTCGGTCTTTGTCCTTGGTTCCTGGGACAGGGCTTCTAAATCCTTGGAATTTCCTGGGTCAAGGGGTGTCTTTGTTACTCAAGATAGCCCTTAGACCACACAGGGTAAGCCTCCTTCTCAGGATGGGGGCTGCCATGCTGGAAGCCCAGCCATGATTGGAGAGTGGAGGCTTTCGGCTTCATTGTGTAGTCAGGCACTGGTCACGGTGAGTAGATTCCAGAGGACATCATTTAGAGGAGGAGAGATCCCTTTTGGCTCACAGTTTTAGACGGTTCAGTCCATCCTTGGCTGTGTTGATTCTGGGCCTGCGGTGAGACAAAACATCATGGCGCGGGGTAGAAGAGCTCCTGCAGCTACTGCCTAGTGCTAAGGTCAAGCGTGAATTTTACAGTGACATTTGAGCAGAAAGCCACAACTCTTCCCCTTCAAGATGATCTAAACCCAACCTGTACATGGCAGGGACACAGGGAAGGTATGGTGGATGTGACAGTAAGATGTTGTTGTTAGGTGCCGTCGAGTCGGTATCCAACTCATAGCAACCCTACGTGCAATAGGTGAAACACTATTGTCAGTGCTTCTCTGCTGTTCATAGGGTTTTCACTGGAGGATTGTTTTTGGGGAGTGGGTTGCCGGGTCCTTCTCCCACAGTAAGATGGCCCCACGTAAAATGATGAGTATGGACTTATAGTATCCAATTATCTTTTGTCAAAAAAAATATATATACAAATATTTTTTGCCATATATATATGTATATATATACATACATATATGTATGTATATATATGTGACAGAAATATATATATGTATATATACACACACACATATATATGTATATATATACATATATGTATATATATATGTACATATATATATATATATATATATATATATGTACATGAAGCCTGCAGCTGTAGCCCTGTGGCATCTGATCCCGTCAGATCTCGGAAGCTAAGCAGGGTCGGACCTGGTTAGTATCCGGGTGGGAGACCGCCTGGGAACACTAGAAGCTGTAGGCTTGGGAGAAGGACCTGGCAACCCCCTCCCAAAAATCAATCTGCCATTGAAAACCCTATGAACAGCAGAGAAGTACTGACAAGTGTTTCCCCTGTTGTACAGAGGGTCACTATGAGTCGGATACCGACTCGACGGCACCTAACAACAACAACAACATGTATATGAATGTGGGCTGGGATTTAGCTCAGTTGGTAGAGCACTGCGCTGCAGTCTCTGACGTCCCAAGTTTGATTCCCAGCACCGCAAAATGGGAGAAGGACATGGTAACCCACTCCCAAGGCAATCCCAAAACAGTCAGCCATTGAAAACCCTATGAGGGTTGCTGTGAGTCAGATACCGAATCAACGGCATCTAACCACAACAACATATATGAATGTGATTTTCCTAGGAGCTGGCAAAAATACAAAACACTCCTTATCTCTATTATCTGATTCTTTTACCTAAAATTACATTGATCTATAGGAAATAGATACACACCTTGTTCTCTGTCTCCTTGGAATTACACAAAATATTCAGCTAAGATCCAGCTAGCGACACGCTCGCCAAGGGCACCTCGTGCGATAATTGTAGAGGATGCCCCTCGGCTGCTAATGTGAGGGGTTCAGGCTTTAGGACAGAACTCAAAAACAGGTGTCCTGGAGAGTGGATTGTCTTCTCATTAAGAAGGGACCTTCTTGAGCTGAATGTGGGGACACATGCCTAGAATCCCAGCACTTAGGAGGCTGAGGCAGGAAGATGGTAAGTTCAAGGCAAGCCTAGGCTAAATACCAAGATCCTGCCTATCACAAAAATAATAAGTAACACTTCTTACCAAAAAAAATAGGTTAAAAATGTCTCTTTTCTTGTCCCCACCTGCAGAATGCTGAGCCGAGGATAGAGTTAGTAGGCAAGACCAGGCTTTGTTCCTACACTGATGACTACAATGGGTGGCCAGCGCCTTGCACAATGTGTTCAGTGAGCAAACCAGCGACATGAGGAGCCGCTGACGGGGCGGGGAGGCTTCTGGGCTCTTTCCTGGTGAGTCAGGGCCCCACTGCCTCAATGCTCATGGCAGTGGCCTCCTAAGGCTCCAAGAGCCCTAGAGCAGCTTCTTAGCCAGCGCTGGCTGTCCCTAGGATTCCAGCCCTGTCCTGGGAGTGGCACCAATATTCCAAGTGACACCAATACTCCAAGTGACTTCTTCATGTTGGGTTTTTTTTTTTTTTTTTTTTGGGGTGGTAATGGGGGTTGAACCCAGGGTCTCGCGCTTGCATGCTTTGCAAGTGCTGGGCCACTGAGCTGCACCCCAAAACCCTTTTTTCAGTTTTTGAGACAGGGTCTCACTAAGTTACCAGACTGCCTCTGGTCTTGAACTTGCGATCCTCCTGGCTCCGCCTCCCAAGCCGCTGGGATTACAGGCGTGCGCCACCGCACCTAGCCATGTTGCTACTTTCTAATCTTCCTCCTCCTCCTTCTCACCACTGGCTTTGAAATCAGGAAATCCAAACAATTGGGAGCCCAGGATACTGAGCAAGCCGATCTTAGTGTTTTTAGTACATCTGAGCCCTATCCAGGGTGGTTTTTATCTATTTATTTATTTGCAGTACTGGGGGTTGACCCAGGGCCTCACACATGCTAGGCAAGTGCTCTGCCACCGAGCTACCCACAGCGTGGTTAGTTTTGTTTTGTTTTGTTTTTGTGGTGCTTGGGCCTCGCACGTGCCAGGAGAGTGCTCTACCATTGAGCAGCACCCCTAACCCCTTTTTAATTTTTTTGAGACAAAGTCTTGCTAAGTTGCAGAGACTGCCTCTGACCTTGAACTCAAGGTACTCCTGCCTCAGCCTCCCAAGTTGCTGGGATCACTGGCAGGGTAGCGGGAGGATTTTGAAACTATGGAGTTCATGGGAAGGGAAGAAAGGAAGGGAGGGCAGGAAGAAGGGAGAATGGCCTCCGGCACACTGGCCTGAACCCTGGGGAGCTGAGCCTTCTCTGCAACACCTGCCCCAGGAGGGGACAGGTTGGGTTCATACTGCTGCTCTCAGCAAGACGCCCAGCGTGTGCCCTTGCTGGCTGTGTGACTCTTCACACGGTGCCTGGCCTTTCTCCTGGCTTTTAGTTTCCACCCTTCCTCCCCTTTCATGGTGCCGCTGGGCCCTTTAAAAGATCCTGATTGTCTTGCCAGACACAGTTGCCAACTAAGGTCATCTGCATGCAGCAGGCGTCTTACAGAGCTCATGGGGCTTGAAATGTATTTCAGATTTATTTTTCAGCATCTTGTGATGCTGCCTTTTTTTTTTTTTTTTTTTAAATCTTTTGGTTATTTAATCTAAAACACATCGTTTTCTTGCCACGATTTTAGCATTCTAGGGATTTCCACTTCTCTGTTCCCCTGCAGTGAATGCTGTATTTATTATTGTTGTTGCTATTGTGATTATTAAAGATTTGACAATGGAGTGGGAGATTTTATGTAGTGTTACTAGATATTTAAAGTTTTAGATGTTTTCATTTATTGGTGGAGTTAGCATGTCATTAGAAAAAATACAACAGAAGAGATTGTTGGCAGTGCCGTGCAGAGGTACCGGGTTAATATATAATGTATAAGTCTGTGTAATGGATACTTTTTATTCATCATAAAATTTTCAAATGACTCGCAGATGTGTGGCCTTTGCAGCTGTTCCTCCCCGGCTAATGGCATTGGGCTCTGACTCAGAAGAGTTTTGTGCCAAAGAATTCTGGCAGCGGCTCCAGTTCTTGTGATACTCTCAGGGAGGGAGCCCTTTATTGTCAGCAGGGCGACGAAGACAAACCAATAAAGGCTGCAGGGGTGGAGGCTGGGAAGAAAATAGCCTGGTTCTGCACGTGAGGAAGGGCACTTTCAGGGGTGCTTTGGAGGGGCAAGTTGTTGTTGTTAGGTGCCATCGAGTCCGACCCATAGCGACCCTATGTACAGCGGATCGAAACACTTGCCGATTCTGTGCCAGGCAAACGATCTTATTTATGTTTAAGCCCATTGTTGCAGACACTGTGTCAATCCATCTGGTGGAGGGTTTTCCTCTTTTGCGTTGACCTAGGGGCAAGTTAGCGTCCTTGAAATTCTCACCCGGCTTTACTTTTGTATTTATGGAGTGGTGGTCCTCCTCCTTCTTCTCTTCCTTCTCCTCCTCCTCCCGCTCCTCTTCCCCTTCTTCCCCTTCCCCTTCTCTTTCTGTTTTAAGTTTTTCCCGAGGCAGCTCAGAATGGCTTCTGAACAGAAGCTGGAGAACAGATCTGTGACTATTTCTCCCGCTGTGACACTGTGACAGTGCCGGGGAAGTCAAAGAAAGGGAGGCAGGACGCCCTTGGGCTCATGGTCAGAGGCTTTGCCCATCGCTGCCTGGCTCCGCGTCTCTGGCGGAGGTGAGGCGGAGTCATGGTGGAGCAGAGCTGCCCCTGGCTTCAGCAGCCAGGAAGCAGGGAGAGGTGAGAGGGGCCCAAGCCCAGAGACAGCCCCCAAGGGCACGCCGCCGGGACCTGCTTCCTCCAACGAGGCCCACCTTCAAACGTTCCCACCACTTCCTCTTACGGATTCCATGGACCTGGGTTTGAGACGTTAGTAAAGGAAATGACAAAACCCAAGCAATAGGACAGGAAACTACATTAAATGGCTACGCTGGTCTCCACCACCACCCAGGAGACGGGGAACATTCCTAACAGCTGGGTTAATGTGGAGGGTTTCAGGTGATTGTACTGTTTCCATTTCCTTTTTGGTAATGTGGCTGTATTACTTTTATACTAAAAAACGTGATTAGAGGCAGCTAAGCCTCTTGGGTGGTCACAAAATCTGAGGCAAATGATCATAATACTAGTTTTCTTCTGTTTTTTTTCTTTTGTGGTTCTGGGGGTTGAACCTAGGGCCTTACACTTGCATGCTTTGCCAGTGCTGTACCACTGAGCTGCACCCTCAGCCCATTTTTTTACTTTTTGAGACAGGGTCTCGCTAAGTTATGCAGACTGCCTCTGGTCTCGAACTTGTGATCCTCCTGCCTCTCCATCCCAAGTCGCTGGGATTGCAGGAGTGCACCACTGTGCCTGGCGCACAATACTGGTTTTCAATGTTGTTTTCCATTTTGGTATTCTTGGACTAATTTTAAGAAATGCAGGCTCACAGGATGTGAGCCACCAGTTACAAATACGCTGTTCTGAGTTGCTATAGGATGACTGGAGGCCAATGACCAGAATTCAAATGAAACAAAACCAACTAGTGTGGGCCCAGAGCAACAAAGAAGGCAAAGAAAACATGAGAAAACATTGCATCCGCCCAGCCTACAGCTGTCTGCTTTAGGCCCTGACAGGTGGCCTCTAAAGACTAGAGGCCAGGGTCACTCTTGGCTGTCATGTCTACAGTCGGTCACCCATGGCGCCCAGTGCTAAGATACTTTGTGATGCACAGCCACACTCACTGCTCCAAAAGTGAGAGGTGAAAGTTAGCGTGAGCACGGGAGGTTTCTTGCCCAGCCCAGAAGCCTGAAGAGCTATACCAGCTCAGAGGCTGCCATGGCCACCTGGGGACACAGCTGCCTGGAGGCACAAAACTCTCACCACGGCAGGCATGGCGATGCATGGCTGGGACCTCAGCACTCGGGAGGCTGAGGCACAGGGACCAGGAGCACAGGGCCAGTCTGGTCCACACAGCCAGACTCTGTCTCAAAACACACACACACACACACACACACACACACACACACGTCACGCTCCTTCCACTTCACCCTACCCAGCCCTGAACTTACATGAAATACTCAATATGGGTGAACTCCACTCCTTTTCTGATATACTATTGTAATTTCTTCACAATGTAGGAGTTAAAGTTAGTAACATTTCCAATTTATCAAAAGCTAGGCTGACAGAAGTCACTATTACCTTTATCAACAGCCCACTGTAACGGGTCTAACGCTAAGCTGACCGGCTTCAGCATAGCAGAATCCCAGACATGAACACACTTAGCATTCCCTCATGTCCAGCTGGCCACAGCCTTCCAGTTCAAGAGAAAGTCCCCACACGCAGTAGCTATTCTAAGTAACGCCGTGTTCAAGACTCAGTGGTCAGCGGTGTTGCCAGTGCGCCATCCACGGAAGGCGTGAGAGAGAAACCAAGGACACGTGCTGCTCTGACCCCAGGGACTTTATTTTCACAGGTGAGGCCGTGTGAGGGCGACGGGGATGAACCTGAGTGGCGTCAGTGCCGAGGAGAGACCCGTCCGGAGGAGGGCTGCGGCATCCTGAACTTGGACAGGTCTAGGTTCAGGTCCAGGAAGGTGAACGTGTTGTAGTCATGGTGCTGCAGGTTCTTGTAGGGGGCGCTGTCGGGCGGCTCGGCGAACACAGGGGCCTGGGCGGGCTCTGTGGGGGAAACACAGCAAGGCAGGGAGAGGCTCACACACTGCGGGTCATCAGGGACTCGCCGCTGGCAGGCTCCGCGCCTGTCTGGGACAAGTGAACTCTCTACAAAGGACGTAAAAGCTAGGAAGGCTGCCTGTTGTCGAAAGCAAAATAAGGGCATTGGTTGAAATTTTATTCTAACACCTATGGCCTTAACAATTAAGAAATAAGAGTTGTTTCATGGCTATGTGGGGCCAAAGCTGTCGCTCTATAACACGCACCTCACCTTAATCTCGCCACTGAAAACCTGCCCGAGTTCACATCAGCTCCGTACTAGAGGTGAGCAAAATGATTCTGCTCCTCCTTAGATGGTAAAATAACATCTTAACAACTTACTTGGTGTACTTCTGGGCCCTTGACTTCTCGGGAGTTTGAAAATGCTTAGAACAATGACGGAAGGGCTTTCAGGTCACATAAAAACACATACAGGGGAAAAAAAACCACACTACTTCTCTTAGAAATCTGTGTCTGGTCTGTGGCCATACCACCCTGAACACACCCAGTGTCATCTGAGCTCGGAAGCTAAGCGGAGGCGGGCCTGGTTAGTACTTGGCTGGGAGGAATCTGTGCAATAGATATAACCACATGAAGAAAATTTTCTAGAGCAGAAACTAAGTGAGCCTCTAGATTCCCAAATACATGAAAATTACATCGATTTTGAGTGCCACACTGACAAAAAAAATAACATGAAGGGAATTAGAAATGAGATATATAATATATGCTGAACTTGTTTTTGAAAAAAAAAATTGTTGGTATTTTCAGATTCATTGACAAAAATACTTTGTTATTTTTAAATGGAAAAAAATTAAAATCTGTACACCTAAACATTTGTTGATCCTAAAAGCATGAAGCCTAAGCAAAAGTAATATTGTTCTTCTGCAATATGACATGCAACATAACGGAGCCGCAAAATAAAGACAGTGTGGGGTAATAGGCAAGGGTTTGGGTTAAGACGCTTACTGACTCTAAGTGCCTGGAACCGAGGTCCTTCGGGCTGTCTGTACCTCTACGCACGCTGCACAAAAAAATAACTTAAACACATTTTTCACTATTCTAATCAATACCAAAGTCTGTTTCTCATTATGTAGTTGTATTCCACAAAAAAGATATCTTGAAGGGCTGACGTCTTTCCAACCTCGACAAGCTGAAGGTCCTCAACGTGGTGAAGGTCGATCTTCAAAGTGGGATGTGTTATTATTGTAACCACAGGGCAGGTGGTAAAAAGAGGGGAAGTGGGTTACAAATGCTTACCAAAACCAGTCCACTTGGGAAGCAAGGAACTGGTCCCCAGGGCTGGGAGCATTAGTGAGCCTCAGCCTGCCCTGCACGGATAGCCCCACAGAGGGGGCTGTCCACCTGGGGTCTTCATCAGCCTTTGGGGGGCAAAGAGAATATCTAAAGGAAAAATTTCTTTTTTTCCCTCAAATAAAAGCATTTTTTGTTTGTGGTTCTGGGAATTGAACCCAGGGCCTTGCTCATGGTAGCCAAACATCTTACCACTAAGCTATGTTCCCAGCCCTGTAAGTGTCTTTTTTCAAAAAGGTTTGCTATCTGGAACCCCCAATCCAATGCTCTTATCCTGTGGACTCCCCTCCCTTTGATAGCAGAAGACCTGAAAACAGGAGCGTTGGGAAGACAGGTAACGAGGTCTTGAGAAGTCTGGTAAGCACTGGCACTTTGTGTATTAATGAGAGAAGAGAAAACGGAAGGGGAAGAAAACATAAATCCTGTTAACATCCTGCAGCCAGGAACAGTGACGTACCAGGAAGACGCGCATTAGGCAAGGGGAGGCTCTGCAAAGAATGAAACGCAGATGCGGGAAGCAGGCCTTGTTAGCGATGACGAGCCACAGACTGTAAAACTGAAGAACTGTTCGTGTTTCATTATAACCCGCCTAAATGATGTCACACGGCATATCTTGACGCTCCCAAACGTGTAACAGGATGCGGACGCAGTTTCCCTAAACCCCCTTCGTAAAGACTCACTACAGAAAAACGAAGCAGCCCACTGTGTCGTGGTGTTCAGCGAAAAGAACACACATGCAGTCCATGGCCGCCTTTGCGTGGCACTGACTGCTTCCATTCCTGCACTGAGTTTCCCTTAGGCAGAACGAGGCTATGAGCAATTTGTCGTCGTTGTTGTTAGGTGCCATTGAGTCGGTATCTGACTCAGGGCGACCCTCTGTACAACAGGGGAAACACTATTGTCAGTGCTTCTCTGCTGTTCATAGGGTTTTCAGTGGCAGATTGATTTTTGGGAGGGGGTGGCCAGGTCCTTCTCCCAAGCCTACAGCTTCTGGTGTTCCCAGGCGGTCTCCCATCCAGGTACTAACCAGGCCCGACCCTGCTTAGCTTCCAAGATCTGACGGGATCGGATGCCACGGGGCTATGGCTGCAGGCCCTATGAGCAATTAGCTGGTGTAATTCACCCTAAGATGATCATTCCGAGTGTAACTACGGCTCCTGACCTGGGCAAGCTCCCCTTCCACTCAGTGAGATGCTCATCGAGTGCATGAAATGAACACCTAGACACCCTTGAAGGTCAAGGGTGAGGATGAGGCTAGGCGGCCAGTTTCCAAAAATTACACTGGTTACGGAAGCAGTCGAGAGTGCCAAGGGCGTACTCTTTCATATCAAAACAAACTTAGGATGTTTTAGGACTTTGTATACAAAGATGTGTATCATCAATAATTAACACAGACCTCCCTGCTTAGCCGGGACAGTGTTTCCACATTTCTATTACAGGATCTCTGATTAACTGTAATTCTTCTTTCTAAGCACAGAAAAATTCAAAGAGCTTTTTTTTTTTTTTTTGCAGTACTGGAGGTTGAACCCAGGGCCTCATGCCTGCATGCTTTGGAAGTGCTGGACCACTGAGCTGTGCCCCCAGCCCATTTTTTTTTACTTTTTGAGACAGGGTCTCGCTAAGTTACGCAGACTGCCTCTGGTCTCGAACTTGCGATCCTCCTGCCTCCACCACCCAAGCTGCTGGGACTATAGGAGTGCACCACTGCACCTGGCTTTCTTTCTTTCTTTTTTTTTTTTTTTAAGAACAAGGTCTTACTAGGTAGCCCAGGCTGGTCTGACACTTGCTATCCTCCTGCCTCCACCTCTGAGAGCTGGGATTACAAGTGTGCACTGCCACATCTAGTTTAACCCGGGTTTTAGAGCACAGATGCCCATGAGAGACAAAAAGAAGAGTCGGAACCAAGACAAGGTGTACCCTGTGTGTCGCCGTCTTGCGCCTCTGTGGGCAGGGCTGCGCTGGTCACTTCCTCGGGCCTCCCCTCCAGCTCCGGGCCTGCTGTTTTTTCATCAAGGACATCTTGCTTGGGAATAGGAGCCATCTTTACATTTCTCATTGGCACCTGATCTTCTAAGACCTCCTCCATGGCCTCTGAGTGTCCTTCTGCTACCTGTTTCTGGGAGTTTTCTTCTCTGGCCAGGGGAGAAGCTCCCTTCCATGCAGGCTCTGGCACTTTTGGTTCCAGATGTCTGCCTCGGGCCCCAGGAGTAGCAGCTGGTAGCTTCTCCCCGGCCCCAGCCTCTTCTGTGCACAGCGTAGACACTGAACTGCCCCTCAGCCCTGCAGACGATCCGGCTTTTGTGTGGTCAGGTAAGATTTCTTGAACTTTAAATGGCTTTTTGCTTTCTTTATCTATCTCATTTGATCTAAGTATTTTCTTCAGTGGTTCCTCCTTTACATTTTGTTTCAAAACCTCTTCAGAGCCTTGTGATCTGGGTTTTGGTTTGGCCTCTTTTCTGACCTCTAATGGCTTGGTGGGGGGCCCTTTCTTTTTTGGCTGATAGAGTTTCTCGGGGTAGGTGACATCGGTGTGCGGCTTCCACGCCTGGGTTTTCTCCTTTGCAGATATGGCGATCTTGGGGGCTCTGTTCTCAAAGGGGCGGATGGTCTCTGGTTTTGGAAGCCCTCCCTTGCTTTTGCTCACCACTCGGGGACCAACTTTTGAGTCAAGGCCCTCCTCGTCGGACTCTGAGTCGGAGGATGAGGACGAGGATGAGGATGAATCATCCATCCCATTGTGGCCATGCTGAGGAGCCCCTGAGTCAGAACCCGGCTCTCGGAATGGAGATGGGATTTTCTGAGGAAACTCTACCCGAGTCTTTCCTGGCAAAGGTTTCAGAACGCCTTCGTCTGTGAGCAGCATGCTGCCAGCAGGGTGAGGGCTGCCTGTGGCCCCACCTTTGCTCCCAGCTGACAGGTCAGAGCTGGGCGGAGACAAGCTTTGAGACAGCGCAGCTGCTGTGCGGGTGGTTAGTAGCCTGCCCCTCTCCTTTGGCTCCCCTACATCTGGGAAATGGCATAAAGAGGGAATGTTATTTTTAATATTTATTAAAACAGCTTAAATTCATTAGCCAAACCTATAGACATTTCACCGCATAACAACACATTACTTATAACGTTGTCAACGTAATCAACCTAAGGCAGGGCCCACGGGGCCGCTCGCCAGTGAGCGCCATGACACCTGCATGGGGCAACGGTAAGAAATGAAAATGTAGCTCAGGGGGAGAGCTCCACAAAACAGCAACAACAACAACCACAACAACAGAGATGGAGATGCTTTTCTTTGCAGTGGAAAATAAAAAGATGGGGACTTTTTTTTAGCAACCAGAACAACAAATTTGCCTCCATTTTTCATACTGATTGCTTCTCTGATGACAATTATTTTAAAACTATTTCCCAAATTAAGATAAACTATAATAAAGCTATTGGCAGGTGACTATTGAAATTTTACAAATCGATAAGTTCTTGACTCTTGAAAAATCACCCAAATATGTGGTGATTCTCAAAAATTTTAAAAGTTCAGTACTTGAATTTTCTGAACAAACAGCACTAGAACGGACAGCGGGTCTGGTTTGGGTTTGGGCTTTGCAGATCCATGTGTGGAAAAGCCCGGGTGGAACAGCGAGGGCTGGAGGGAGGGGCTACTGACGTTCAAGTCAGGTTGCCTTAAAAAGGAAGAAAAATCCTTCAGAATCACACAAGTCATTTGGGGATTTCTTCAACCAAGAAAACAGATGTTTTACAATACCAAAAAGGTCTAGGATGATTTAATATCATATATATCACTGGAAACAGATTTTAAACTGTAAAAAAAATGGACAATTTCTAATATAAAAACCTTATTCACTTATGAAAAATGAAATCAAATAATACATCAAATAAAGCTAATTTCACTCCATTTTCTCAAGTAGTAATACATTTTTTCTAATACAAATCAGAAAAAAGTAGGGTTTTAAAATATAATTTTGAAACTGGGTCTTGCCAAGTTACCCAGACTGACCTTGAACTCACTCTGAAGCCCAGGCAGACCTTAAACTCCCAATGCACCTGCCTCAGCCTCCCAAGTAGCTGGTATGATAGGCCTGTGCCACCAGGCTCAACTTTAGGACAGATTTTTCCAAGTTAAACTACCTATCAGACCTCAAGCAAAACCCTGAAACCACTACAGAGAAGCAGACCCTACAGAGTCCTCACGACTAGGAGAGACCGTTTCATATTAGAAATGTCCCCTTCCCGTTTCTCTACTGTGGAAACGGGTTCTTCCACACATCCTATCTTAGCTGCAGCAGGACACGGTTTTAAGTGCTTTCTGAGCTCAGGGACCTACGATCAACCGACAGAGTGTGATCAAAGAGCAGTGAGGAGTAACAGGTGGCCAGAAACCGGCTGGTAAGAGGATGACAGCACCGTGAGAGGAGATGACTGAAGACCAAGAGCAGCAGGCGACTGGTAACCCACACCCAGCCAGCACCATTGTGACCACCACGCCTCAGCTGGGTCTTCACGCGGGCCACTGGGAAGCTGCGCTCACACCACCTGGAGCAGGCACTGAGGCACAGCTCAGAGAACACAGTTTCAGGTCATGCTGAACAGAAAATCCGGGCACAGGGGTGGCACACATTTGGTCTCTGTCTCTCTGAAGCACGGCTGCGCAGCTCAGAAATTCCTAACAGCCATGTGAGATATGCTGCCCTTAAGCCCTGCTGACCCCCTCGCTCACTCACTCTTTGAGCATGAATAGTCCAAGCAGGAGAGATTTACTTAAGAGCAAGGCTATCTTAGATCATTGCTTTGAATAGAAAAGTGATAAGGACTGCATCTTCCAAAATTTGCTGAGGCTTTTTGTTGTTGTTGTTGTTATTGTTTTTCAGAGCTGAGGGTCAAATCCAGGGCCTCATGCATGCTAGGCAAGCACTCTACCACTGAGCTATACCCCCAGCCCCTGGAGGTATTTTAAATCATAATAAGTTATTAGAGGGGCTGGGATTTTGCTCAGTTGGTAGAGTGCCAGTCTGCTGTCTCTGAGGTCCAGAGTTCGATTCCCAGCACCGCAAACATGGGAGAAGGATGTGGCAACCCACTCCCAAGGCAATCCCGAAACAATCTGCCATTGGAAACCCTGTGAGGGTCGCTATGAGTCAGACACTACTCGACGGCACTTAACAACAACAACAAGAAGTTATTAGAACTATATTATAAGGGCTGGGGGCATAGCTCAGTGGTAGAGCATGTTCTTGGCATGTGTGAAGCCAAAGAAAAAGAAAGTAAAGAAATGAAGAAAAGAAAACTTACATTATAGCTTTGCTACCTACCAAACACGGACAGAACGTTTCAGATGGGATCGGCAATGACGTAACTCAGGAATCTTGTCTGAGAAGGAAACTTGACCTCTCCTGTGAAGAAGGCTTACAGATGCCTTTGTTCACCCTCCTCATGGTAAGAATCCCAGGAAAGGCTACCAGATGACAGGAGCGTGCTTCATCGCTGACCGAGAGCCTGTTTCTGCCCCGCTGAGGCAAGGGCCGCCTCCTCTTTATGGCTTGGAAGGAAGCCTGCTGCACTCATCTGTTGCTGCTTCCACTAACCAGCACCTAAGCCCAGCATCCACACCAAGCCTGCACTTGACACGACAGAAATGACATCACTCGCAAGATGACAACACTGTCACGTATAAAAGAAATGGCGCTTCTCTGACAGAGGTATTTCGGCTAACCACGAGTTCTCCTTCCCTGACTAGACGTAGGATGCCACGTCCAACTCAAACATCTCACGGGCACTGGCTTCCCTGACAGACATGTAATGGAGCTCCAAGACCACACAGCTGCCAAGCCAGACTCCCTGTGCAGCCTGTCTCGCCACCTATGGGGCTTCCAATCATTCAGAGTCTGCAACAGCCTATGCACAGTAGGCCTGCAACCACTGCACAGCACAGATGCTTCTCCACGCTTTCCTATTTCTTCTCAAGACAGGACTTAGATTTCTTCAATCTCTTTTCTGCTTGGTTGAAAATTGAGGGCATGACTTTCAAGTTTTCAGCAAAAGCAAAGGTGACTGTGGTGTCTGAAATGCATTGCTATTGTTGGGTGCTGTCAAGTCGTGTCCAACTCATAGCAACCCTCATAGGGTTTTCAATGGCTGATTGTTTTGGGATTGCCTTGGGAGTGGGTTGCCACATCCTTGTCCCATTTTTGTACTGGGAATTGAGCCTGGGACCTCAGAGACTGCAGAGCAGCACTCTACCAACTGAGCTAAATCCCAGCCCCTGAAATGCATTGTTGTAGTTGTTGTTAGGTGCCATCGAGTCGGTATCCGACTCATAGTGACCCTCATAGGGTTTTCAATGGCTGGCTGTTTTGGGATTGCCTAGGGAGTGGATTGCCAGGTCCTTCTCCCATTTTTGTGGTGCTGGGAATCCAACTTGGGACCTCAGAGACTGCAGCGCAGTGCTCTACCAACTGAGCTAAATCCCAGCCCTGAAATGCATTTGTTGTTGTTGTTGTATGCCGTGAGTTGAGTCCAACTCATAGCGACCCTTATAGGGTTTTCAATAGCTGACTGTTTCGGGATTGCCTTGGGAGTGGATTGCCAGGTCCTTCTCCCATTTTTGCGGTGCTGGGAATTGAACGTGGGACCTCAGAGACTGCAGCACAGCTTGCTACCTTAAAATACTTCCATATCTTGTCAATAGGCCACAAAACCAATGCAGGAAACAAAGCACACTCAGAAACAAAGGTAGACTGAAACATGATGGCTACACAAAATTAGTGAAGAACTTACTCCTGACCTGCAAAATTTAGCCTGATGACCAGATTCAACAAATGACAGACGTGGAGAACCAAGTGGTTTTCCGAAAGGGGCCCAGTGAAAGCAGCCAAGTGCTGACAGGTGCTGGTGGCTTTCCTCAGGAAGGAGGCAAGTGCTTCACAGAGCCGGAAACCATCAGAGCAGAGAGAACATGTTCTATAGTCCCGAGCGCAGGCCCTGGTCCCAGGATGGCGCTTCCAGCCTCCAATTTGCATGCAGGAAGCTTTCGTTAGGGTTAACACAGCCAGTTTTGCTTGAGAGGGATTTAAGCTGGCAATGTGCCACGGTGGGTGAAAAGCATTCCCAAACCTTACACTTTCCCATCTCTGACCTTTCGGGGGAAAACACAGCCTGCCTGTGACTACTTAGAAGCATTCTTTCTTTCTCTTTATACGGAGATTAATTTTAATTATGAGACACAAATGTAATGTGCACTGACCTCAGGGCACTTCTGGGAACTTTCTACCCACAAGCGCTCTGTCATTTACAAAGCTCATACATGCTGCACATCACCACATGCCCCAAGCAGCCAGAAAGGCGGCTCACTGGCCATCAAGCATGAAAAGCCCAGGCTCAGATGCCTGCAGGGCCGCTACAGCCACAGGCAGGAGCTCCATGGGAGCCAGCCAACTCCCAGTCCAGTTCTCCCGTCCCATGACTGCACCCAACTGTCACAGGATAAGGCATGCCATTTCTACCCACATATAAACATGTCCCTAAAAAGAGGACTCCTGGGCTCTGCTATGATATTCTGAAACCCATTCAGTCCAAATCCAGAAATCTATGCTGCAGGATTACAGACATAAGACTAAAATCCACCAAAGAAAGGGACTGCTAGTCATGAAATTCAATACACATTCATCAGGAAATGCTTAAAGAATGATGAAAACTTCTGGAGCATGTAAGGCTCTGGGTTTGATCCCCAGCACACAAAACAAACAACTAACGACAAAACCATGCCAAGCATGATACCGAATTTAACTGACATCCTTGTTGCAAATACTCCTTTAGGAGTGACACTGGTACGGTTATTATGTTTCAAAAAGAAGAGTCCTTATGCTTAAGATGCATATTTTTTTAAATGCCTTGAGAAGTAAAGGAACACCACATTTAACAACAAGGCAGGTACAGGACAGGATTAAATCATGTTCCTGTGGTATTCATGCCTCAAGTTGATAAGGCACACATACACCACCAGGATGGTGAGTCCTAAAACCCAGATTCACAAGGTTTTCAATGCCTACTTATTTTCGGAGTGGGCTGCCAGTGCTTCTCCCTAGTCTGTCTTAGTCTGGAAGCTCAGCTGAAAGCTGTGCACTATGGTAACCCTGCTGGTATCCGAAACACTAGTGGTATAACTTTTGGCGTCACAGCAACACACAAGCACCCACGGGATGACAAACGGCCAAAAAGTGAAGCGGATTTGAAACATTTACTGATGAAGATCAAAGAACACAGCCTTCAGTATGGATTGTACCTCAACATCAAGAAAATAGAAGTCCACACAACTGGGTCAGTATGCAACCTCATGATAAACGGAGAAAAGATCGAGGTTGTATGAGATTCTGCTTTACTTGGTTCTATAATCAACACCCACAGAAGCAGTAGTCAAGAAATCGAAAGACAGCTGGGCGTGGTGGCGCCCGCCTGTAATCCCAGTGGCTGGGGAGGCGGAGGCAGGAGGATCGCAAGTTCAAGACCAGAGACAGTCAGTGTAACTTAGCGAGACCCTGTCTCAGAAAATAATAAAATCTACAAAATGGGCTGGGGGTGCAGCTCAGTGGTCCAGGCCCTGGGTTCAATCCCTAGTACCGCAAAAAAAAAAAAAAAAGAAATCGAAAGACAATGCACCAGGAGAAGCTGTTGAAAAAGACCTTTTTAAAGTGTTGAAAAGTAAAGATGTCATATTGAAGATGAAGGTGCCTCTCATTAACGCCATGGTATTTCATTTGCATTATATGCTTGTGAAAGCTGGACAGTGAATAAGGAAGACAGGAGAAGAATTGATGCTTCTGAATTGTGGTGCTGCATGAATATTGAATGTAAAATGGACTGCCAAACGAACCAATAGATTTGTCCTAAAAGATGCGCAACCAGAGTGCTCCTTGGAAGCAAGGATGGCTAGACTGTATCTGACATATTTTGGGCATGTTGTCAGGGAGGGACCAATCCCTGGAGAAGGATATTATGTTTGGGAAAGTGGTGGGCCAATGAAAAAGGAAGACCTTCAACTAGATGGATTGACACAGCGTTTGCAACAGTGGGTTTAAACATAAAAAATATCATATGCATGGCACAGTGTCGGAGGGTTTTTTGTTCTATTGTGTATAGGACTGCTATGAGTCGGACCTGACTCGTTGGCACCTAACAACAAAGCCCTGATGGACAGTGTGAAAGGCTATAGGTAGGAGTGGCAGGGGCTCTTTAAAAGCACAAATATTTTAACACCTATTGATGTTCTGTGCAAGGCCTAGGAGAAGACAAACAAAAGAATCTAAATAGTTTCAAATATTCAAACTGAATTTATGGAATTTTAATGAAAATAAGACCAAGCTGAATTATCATTCAAAGAAAATCTTGAATAATCTTTCAAAGACAAACAGGTTTTCATCAATTAAAAGACTGAATTCAGTGGATTTAATTCATAATCAATTATCAAAAATGAATAAAAAACAGAAGATGAAATTATTCCCAGAAGAGCAGTATTTAAAACACACTGTTTTATTTCCTGTTTCCTGCCATGATGATATGATTTACTAGCAAGGAAGAGGAAAGAAAGTAGAAAACTAGTGATAATGATAATGATTGTGAAATGATTGTTTAAAGAGCTGGAAGCAGATCGGGCACCATTCATCAGCAGAGTGAGTCACACAGGAAATCTGTGCCTGCGCTTTACTCCCCTCCATGGTCCTAAAACAGGAGCCAAGATCCTGGACTGTCATGGAACAAACCGGGGAAAATCACAGCAGGGTCTTGAAGAGATAGAAGAAAAGTCAGACTCGGGGAAGCAAAGTGAGGCCGGGTGCCACTCTCTCACCAGTGTGGATCCATGGCAGGGCCACGGAAAGGCCAGAGCCCTCACACTCAGCATCATTTGCTCCCTTGGATTTCAGCATTTAGAAAGCACAGACAGAAGTGGTTTAGAACTAACGTGGAGTCAAAGACTATGGCATTACCGATGTGTTTGGACTAATGTCTGTCACCGATCTTATGTCTGAATGTAATCTGGGCACTGTAAAGAGGAAGAACCCTACGCTGTGGGGCCCGTAAAACCCATTTCTATGCTTGGAAGGCTGACTGAGCTATTTACTTCGCATTCTTTGTCCCTCACGACTACCATGAACATCCACTAAAATCTTACTTTTTGGTGGACTTTGCTTCTCGGAACTTGGGGGCTGTCTCTTTTCATTCTTCCCTGACTCTGCAGTGAGAGAAACTGTAGTAGCAAGTCCTCGAAACACCGGTGCTTCTAGGAGCATAGTCTGCCAAGAGAGTTAACCGACAGGGATATTTACAGAAACATCACTTACAAAAGTTATTACCACATATGAATATTAGGTATCACAACACTATTTGATTGTTCACGTGGCATGCTTCCAGAGGTTATTACAATTTTCATAATATCCACATATTCTGAAAATTTTGGAAAATCCAAAAAAAAAAAAAAAAAAAAAAAAAGCAAAGCTCTAAGAAGAAAACATTCAAGTTTAGGGACAATCACCATTAACCAGGGCTTCCAAACTATGAAAAATTGGGTTGAGGGTTGGGTGCAGGTTAAATATGTTAAAAGTTGGAGGGTTGAGGTTCCATTTGGGTTTCGGTTTAAATCCTATGTGTAAATAGCAAGGCTCACACCAAACTTGAACCCAAACCCTGAAACCGTTCCGGGTCAGCTTGAACCCAGTGAAAAGACTGGTTTGAGTTCAGCCCTTAGTGTTTTATTTTATTTTATTTTTTTTGTTTCATTGGCTGTTTAAAGTTTTTAAAAATTATTCATCTATCTACACATTTTAGTTAGGAATCTACACATGTTGTTGTTGTTAGGTGCCATCAAGTCGGTATCTGACTCATAGTGACCCTCACAGGGTTTTCAATGGCTGACTGTTTCAGGATTGCCTTGAGAGTGGATTGCCAGGTCCTTCTCCCATTTTTGCAGTGCTGGGAATTGAACTCTGGACCTCAGAGACTGCAGAGCAGTGCTCTACCAACTGAGCTAAATCCCAGCCCAAGAATCTACACATAGGATTAAAAACTTAAATCCAGAGCCGGGCCCAGTGGCGCACACCTATAATCCCAGCGGCTCGGGAGGTGGAGGCGGGAGGATGGCAAGTTTGAGACCAGAGGCAGTCTGCGTAACTTAGCGAGACCCTGTCTCAAAAAGTAAAAAAAATGGGCTGAGGGTGCAGCTCAGTGCAGAGCATGCAGGCGCAAGACCCTGGGTTCAACCCCCAGTACCACCAAAAAAAAAAAAAAAAAAAATTTAAATCCAAACCTGAACTGAACCCAAACCCTCTAAATGTTAACATATTGAACCCATAGCCAATTGAACCCAACGTGAACCCAATTTTTCACGGGTTTGAAGCCCTGCCATTAACATGTAGGTTAATGGAAGATGTTCTCTTGTGCATGCTCCTTCTCACTCTCCAGCTTTCTCTTAGCCTGAAAAACGGATTCTTTTCGCAAAATATTTTCCTATACTTATAGTAATGCAGCAGAAATACTATCTGCCAATAAAATGTAAATAATTGCTTTAAAAATATTTACTATGTAAGTGAAAAACACTGTAATTCATTCAGCCGGTAATCATTAACGTCGGCCTCCTATGTGCTAGATAGTATGACGCTCTAGATTCTGCATGCAGAGCAAGAAGGTGGAAACATTTGTGTTTATGACTGTAATATGCATGCGAACATATGCACACATATAAATTGAAAATAGTCATCGGGAACTAGATACTTAAAGGAGAAAATAAGAAGGGAACAACTGACAATGAGCTCCCTCCCTAACCTGTACTTTATTTTGCAGTGGACACGTACCGCTTTGGGGGCTGGGGGTGGAGCTCAGTGGCAGGGCACCTGCTGAGCATGCGCGCAAGGTCCTGGGCTCCACTCCCAGCACCAAAAACAAACGCAAAATCCACGTTCTGACTACTGTTGTAATAAGTTGTTGTTAGGTGCCATCGAGTCGGTATCCAACTCATAGCAACCCTGCCTACAGCAGGTGAAACACTACTGTCAGTGCTTCTCTGCTGCTCATAGGGTTTTCAGTGGCAGACTGATTTTTGGGATTGGGTTGCCGGGTCCTTCTCCCTAAATGCATCCATTTCATTCCTTGTTGTTGTTGTTGGGTGCCCTCGAGTCGGTATCCGACTCATAGCGACCCTAATAGGATTTTCAATGGCTGATTGTTTCAGGATTGCCTTGGGAGTGGATTGCTACATCCTTCTCCCACTTTTGCAGAGCTGGGACTCAAACTCAGGACCTCAGAGACTGGAGAGCCACGTTCTACCTACTGAGCGAAATCCCAGTCCCCCTGCTTATAAGAGCCATATTTAATTTCTAAAATAGTGACGCGGCCCTAGGTTTTTGTACATAGAGGAGGCCAGCCCCGCTCTCATCTGCCAGTTGGCATGAGCTGGCTTCTCAAGGGTGAACTCTGGGTCATCCCCGCCCTTGAAAGTCCCCCCTCTCTTAACCTACGCAGTGTAGCGGATGAATGGCAAGGGCTTAGGGGCGCTGCGCCTGGGTCTCCGCTAAATCAGAAACAAAGGCAACGCCCTTAGAAACAGCGTGCGGAGCCGGGCGTGGTGGCGCACGCCTGTAATCCCAGAGGCTCGGGAGGCGGAGGCAGGAGGATCGCAAGTTCAAGACCAGAGGTAGTCTTTGTAATTTAGCGAGACCCTGTCTCTAAAAGTAAAAATTGGGCTGGGGGTGCAGCTCAGTGGTCCAGCAGTTGCAGAGGATGCAGGCGCGAGGCCCTGGGTTCAACCCCCAGTACCGCAAAAAAAAAAAAAAAAAGAAAAAAAAAAAAAGAAACCGCGTGCGGCTGAGGGTTGCGGAGGACAGAGGCTCTGCACCGAGAGCGCGCAGTCAACCGGGAAAAGTCCACGCCCTGGAGACTCCCGGGGTGACTCGCGCAGGGCGCGGGGTCGCCGCTGGCCCGGCCCCCCCCTCTGTTCCCGCCACCCCGGGCCCCGCCAGCACGGCCGGAGGGCGCCCCGTTTCGTCCCGGCCCCTCCGGGAGCTCCGAGCCTCGCGCCCCGCAGGCCCCTCTACCTTCAGCGCCGCAGCTCCGCCTCCCCGCAGCAGCAGCTGAGCAGCCATGACGCACAGCCGGCGGGCCGAGGTCGCACTGACAAGGCGAGCTCTACGCACGCGCTTCGCCCGAGGACCCTCCCCTGACCCGCGTTCGCCAATCACAGGCCACAAGGGGCGGGGCGAGGGGCGAGGATATGCGCGCGCATCTTCCTCGCCTCCTCCGTGCGCCTCTGCCTTCTTCGGGCCACGCCCCCAACCCTAGGCCACCAATCCCAGGCAGGAGCGTGAAGAGGCCGGTCCTACGGCACGTGCCGACCTGGGGAGGTAGAAGGCTGTGTGAACGCTGTTGCTCGGCGCAGTGGAGGTCGAGGTACTTAGGAGAGGTTGCGACTGTCTTTTGGGTGTCTGCGGAGGGTGGGTGCGCATTTGACTTCACCGTTTCACATGTCCCCATTCCAGAACAGAAGTCCCCACGCACAGTCCTTTCCTAACCTAAGCCCAACTTTCCTCTTACCTAAAACATAGAAGGAGCTTGAAACTTATGTCGAGTTAAGATATCATTTCTGGATGTCAGCCTAACGGCTTCTCATTTTGCTGGCATCCAAATCTTGTTCCTTGATCCAACTCCTTGTCCTTGATCACTGGGCCCCTGCTGCAGTGGTGAGTAAATGAATTTGGGCTTGCTAAAGGTGTCTGAGGGCAGGAGGAAATGGATGTCCCAGCTCACGCAGAGAGAGAATTCTTCCTTCTACCTTTTTAAATCTCTTCCAGAAACACCCACACATGGCAATAAAGTTTTATTGGTTTTCTTGGTTGGTTTATTCATTTTTTAAATCCTAGTCAAATTGGCACATAAAACATCATAGCCAGTGAGATGCTAGCTCATGTTACAGACAACAACTTATTGTTGGGGGCTGCATCTAGTGGGGACCTTCTTGCTGGAGGGGACTCTGCAGAGGTCTGAGGCAGTGCAGGGCATCACATGAGAGGGGCGCATCCAAAGGACAGAGCCAACCTGCCTTTCTTACAGATCCACTGTTGTTACACCCACTAGCCTGTTAGTCCACGAATGCATTAATCCCTCATAACCTAGTTGCTTCTTCATTGTCTCACCTGGCCCAACTTCTTAGTTCCTCACAGTGGGGACTAAATTCAGTATGATTTTGGTGGGGATATTCAAGCCATTGCACATCATGATGGAGATCTGAGAAGCCAAGGAAGACAGTGAGGTACCCAGAGATTAGCAACAGCAGGAAGCTACCATTCCCCTTGGGATGGAGAGCCCCAGGAAGGAGGTGGTGTGACAAAGCTGACATGGGTTGCTTGTTGAATGCTGGGACTTGTGTGGCAGGGGTAGGAGCCATCAGGGAGACACATGCAATCAGTGGGAAAATGTCCTTGTTTCTCTTTACTTTCACAGCTCACAATAGAATTTTATCATTTTATCCCTTAAAAGCATACACAAAATTTTAAAATTTACTTTTTACCAAAAAATATGGGGTTTTCCTAATGTAATGGTATTCTTTCAAGATTACATTTTCTCTTTGTTCCTCGTGTCTAGAAATACAGAGGATGTTTGTTTACTCACACAAACATGATGCTGACTCAGTCTGCCTCATTATTTACACTCAAATGGAGCAAATTGCTGCTTTGTAAGATGGAGTCATTCAGGGCAAGGGACAGCCTGAAAGCTGCTGTTCTACACCATATGGTGTGACTGAGAGCAGGACATGGCCTGATCTCCAGTTAGCCTTCCCATATGGTTAATCTTCACCATGGTACAGTGGGTGTGTCGGGCATTCAATCCATCTTTTTAGTCTGTAGGCCTCTGGACCAAGAGAAGCTGCCCCAGAGAAGCCACATCCAACTTAAGAGAGATCATTCCATTTCCAGGAAGGCAGATCGGTGGGTCTGGTGGGTCCAGGAGGGCTTGCTGGGAGACTGCCAGAAGATACCTTCTTGGTGCAGCAGATATTAGTTTGGTTGTGTTCAGCATACGAAGAATTTATATGAGGCACAGTCTGCAGTCCTTGCACCCTAGCATCCAATCCCATCTAATCTTGGAAGCTAAGCAGGGTCAGCCTGGTTATTCCTTGGATGGGAGACTACCTGGGAATACCAGGTGCTGCAAGCCTAGGGAGAAGGACCTGCCAACCCACTCCTGAAACAATCAGCCATTGAAAACCCTACAAATAGCAGAGAAGCCCTGACAATAGTGCCAGGTATGGCACAGTGTCTGGGAGTGTTTTGTTCTTTTGTACATAGGGTTTCTATGAGTCTCAGACATGACTTGACTGCCACAGTCCAGCTGCAGCCTAGATTAAATGCAGGGTCTCCCGAAGGCGGGTTGAGGAGTCGGCGATTGGGTAACAGCAGACAGCAGCTCAGAGGCAGTGTGAATCTGTTCCGTTTATTTCCCAAATAGCTCAGCCTTATACACAGAAACTACAATTCACTAAACCATATGGAAGGTCAGAAAAAGGACAAAGGGAATTGGCAGCATTGATGGATTACAAGGTTTTGTTAATAATCATTTCATTAGATTATCACAAAGTGTTACATGGTGATCAGAGTAAGAGATAACTTAGAGACAAATTGTGTTTACTTTGAACTAAGATGGCCCGAGCATTTGTGACTATGTTTATGTTCTATGTCTAAGTTATTGATTACTCTATTTTTAGTGGGAACTAGAGGCAATTTAACTACTGTAAACTACTCTGAACTTATGTGGGAGCTAGGGGTAGTTTAACTATTGTAAATCACTCTATTCTTATCTGGGAACTAGGGGCAGCTAAACTATTGTAAATGTGTCACCCTATTGAGTTCCCAATAAGAAAAATGGGTGTTCTATCTTATCAGATTGTTTTGCTTGCTGGGATGGATGTTCTGATTTACCAGATTGTTTTACTTACTGGAGGGCCATTGGTGTAGAAATTTTGGTTTTTGTTAACTCAAGGAGTTTAAGCTGTTGGAAATCATTTAAGAATTCTTTTATTGTAAGTCTGCTAGGGAGGCTTTTTTAGCTCCCAATCTGAATGAGCACTGCTCAGGGAGTCAGTAGATTATATATTTACACTTATTACTTGTTGTTCATTAGTAATTCCCAGAAATTTACTATATGAAGAAAACAGTGACCAATTCAAATTTAGGAAAAAGAAAAGGCAATATTCTAAGTCCCCTTCCATGAAGAGTCCCTTTTTTGAGGTACTCTTCCCCTCTCGGTGGACTTTCCTGTCAAAGGCTTTGAGGTACTTTTTCCCCTCTCGGTGGATTTTCCCTCTGATGCCTTTTAAGGGTACCCTTCCTCATGTGGGGACTCAGTCTACCCATCATGAGTGGAAATGGATCTGGCACTTGACGGCACCTAACAACAACATAGAAATTACAATAGAGAATATTGTTGTTGTTGTTGCTGGTAGGTGCCGTCGAGTTGGCATCCAACTCATAGCAACCCTACATACAAAAGGTGAAACACTATTGTCAGTGCTTCTCTGCCGTTCATAGGGTTTTCATTGGTGGATTGATTTTTGGGAGTGGGTTGCCAGGTCCGTCTCCCAAGCCTGTAGCACTTGGTGTTCCCAGGCAGTCTCCCATCCAAGTACTAACCAGACCTGACCCTGCTTAGCTTCTGAGATCTGACGGGATTGGATGCCACAGGGCTACGGCAATAGAGAATATAGTTATAGTTTATTACAAGTAGAGAACACAGACATAGATATTAAGATAGTACCCCTTGAAGACATGAAGGCAGGCAGTAATAATGGGCTATTGTTGTTTAAAGTTGAGGTCACGTGTCTTTTATAGCGAGGTTTGGGTCCTCAGGAAAGAAACATGCCTAGGGTCTATGCCTGGAATGGACTGAGGACTCCCCAGTGGCGTCTAAGGAATGGGATGCTGTGATCTTGCTAGAGGAGCAGGCTCTGCTGAACAATGTCCTTTTCACTTGCTGGGGGTGGGTTAGTCTCACTTAGTCCTTATCATCCTTCATAACTAAATGCACAGGTGATTTTAGTCCTCTGCTTCCTCCTGACAGGGATGCACTGACCACTAGATCAAGGCATTTGTCTGAGGGAGCTGACGTTGGTATTCATATCCCAAGTGGCTGGGAAGCATTTCACTGAGAAACAGGTCTCTGCAGAAGGCTCTTAATTCTCTTTTTTTCCCCCTGCCTATTATTCCTTAATAATTTGATCCTGGAATTTGAGCCCAATACTGGGATCCAATGGGACTCCTGGGGATCACTGGAAGACCAGGGAACTTAGCGGAAAACAATGACCACTTTTGGGTTGAAAACATCACTTCTGGTTTGGAGACCCCGTTTAATGGTCTTGAAGGGTAAAGAGGAACACTTCCGGAGACCTCAGCCTTGACCCCATGTAAGACAGACACTCATGGCCACATGCTGGGCCTCACACAACTAGTACGGACTCCAATGGGAGGACATTTAACAATACATGCAGCAGGATAGGGCGAGGGACCTGGCCATCCACTCCTGAAACAATCTGCCATTGAAAACCCTCTGAAGCTGGGTGTGGTGGCGCACACCTGTAATCCCAGAGGCTCGGGAGGCCGAGGCAGGAGGATCACAAGTTCGAGACCAGAGGCAGTCCGCGTTACTTAGTGAGACCCTGTCTCAAAAAGTAAAAAAAAAAAAAAAAGAAAGAAAAAGAAAAAAAAGGGCTGAGGGTGCAGCTCAGTGCTCCAGCACTTTCAGAGCATGCAAGCGCGAGGCCCTGGGTTCAACCCCTAGTACCAAAAAAACCCAAAACAAAACTTAGCGAGGCCTGTATCAAAAAGGAAAAAAAAAAACCAAAGGGGCTGAGGGTGCAGCTCAGTGGTCCAGCCCTTGCAGACCATGCAAGCGCGAGGTCCTGGGTTCAACCCCTAGTACCGAAAAAACAAACAAACAAACAAACAAACAAACAAAAAACCCAAAAAACTTAGCGAGACCCCGTCTCAAACAGTAAAAAAAAAAAAAAAAAAAAAAAAAAAAAAAAAAAAAAAAAAAAAAAAAAAAAAAAAAAAAAAAAAAAAAAAAAAAAAAAAAAAAAAAAAAAAAAAGGGCTGAGGGTGCAGGTCAGTGGTCCAGCACTTGCAGAGCATGCAAGCGTGATACCCTGGGTTCAACCCCTAGTACTGGAAAAAATAAAACAAAACAAACAAACAAAACCTTAGCGAGACCCTGTCTCAAAAAGTAAAAAAAAAAAAAAAAAGAAAAAAGAAAAAAGAAAAAAAAAAGGGCTGAGGGTGCAGCTCAGTGGCACAGCACTTGCAAAGTATGCACGCACAAGGCCCTGAGTTCAAATCCCAGTACTGCAAGAAAAAAAAAAAAAGAAAAAAGAAAGAAAGAAAAGAAAAAAAAATCCCTGTGAATAGCAGAGAAGCACTGACCACAGTGCCAGACACGGCACGGTGTCAGGGGGCGTCTCTGTTGTACACGGGGTCACTATGAGACGGACCAACTCGACAGCACCGAGCAACAAGGAGTAGGTGTGAGGTCGGCCCGCAGGAGGGCCCAAAGACGGCCTTCGGAAGGCCAGAGGACCAGAGGAAGCTGTGGCAGGGCAGCGCACACCTCCTGCGCATGCTCAGGCGCGCCGGGCGCTACGCCGGCTCTTGGCGTCTGCGCGTGACGTCACTGCTCGGCGCCAACCGGAAGAGGCGCCGCGCGGCTCACGTGTGTGGCGGGGCTGCGGGCGGGAGATGGCCTGCTGCGCGGGGCTGGCGCTGTGCGGGCAGGCGGTGGTGGTGCGGGGTGGCAGCCGGTTCCTCGCCACCTCCACCGCGAGCAGGTGAGGGCCGCGGCCAGGAGGCGGGCGCGCATGCGCGCGGGGCTGATCCTCTGGGAGCCGCGGCGGCCCGTGAGCTCGGCGCCTCGCTTCGGGGTCCTTCCCCGGCTTGGTTCCCCTTGCGTCCTCTATGCAGGTCGTGACCCTTCGTTCTCAGCGCGGCGTCCGGGTAGACCAGGTCTTGTGGGGCGACGCTGGGCAGCCTGCGGGTCCAGGGGTGCCGGCCAGACCCCCTTTGAATCGCCCAGATGGGGCGGTTACCCTGGGCAGACTTGGCGGGCTGCTCCGTCTCACCTCCCTGTCCTTGGCGCCTTCCCCCTCTTCCTGACGGGTGTCCACCGACCAGGCCCCTGATTGCTCTTCAGGGCTCGGGTTCTTAAGTTGACACCTCTTATATCCAGATGCACCCAGAGCCTGTAGCGCGCACTACCCTAGTGGCTCCTCTTCACTCGATTCTGTTTTTGCGCTTTGTAATTTCATACTCCTTCCTAAGTGGATATCCAGTGTTTGGACAGAACCTAGTGTTATCGGATTTTAGGGCAAAGCCTCAATTCGTAGAGTTAGGCACAGCCACCCCTTACCATTGCGTCATTTGTTGTTGTTGTTGTTGTTGTTGTTTGGTGCCGTGGAGTCGGTATCCAACTCATAGCGACCCTGTGTACAACAGGAGAAACACTATTGTTAGTGCTTCTCTGCTGTTCATGGGGTTTTCAATGGCGGATTGATTTTTGGGAGTGGGTTGCCGGTCCGTCTCCCAAGCTTACGGCACCTGGTGTTCCCACGCAGTCTCCCATCCAAGTATTAACGAGGCCCTACCCTGCTTAGTTTATGAGATCTGACGGGATTGGATGCCACAGGGTTACGGCTGCAGACAATACGTCAATTAGAGATGAGTAATAATGAAAAATAATAGTAAAAAAATCAATCTGCCATTGAAAACCTTATGAGCAGCAGAGAAGCACTGACAATAGTGTTTTGCCTGTTGTACGCAGGGTTGCTATGAGTTGGCTACTGACTCGACGGCACCTAACAACAACAACAACAATAATGAAAAGCTGAGAATGCAAATTTAATCAGTGTGTACATTGGGAAGAGGAACAGTTGACCCCCAAGTCCATCTTCAGGGAACTTACATGAGCTTCAGGTTTAAGTAGAGGAGCATTTGGGGCCAGAGGGAAGAGGTATGCATAAATAAGCAGTTCTCATTTTGCAGGGCATTTTCATGGATGAAGGGTCATGGATGAAGGGGTTGTTTGCAGTTTCTTGTAAGAGAGAGATGTTTATCCATGAAAGCTTCCCAGATCCAAAGGGCTGCAGGTTCAGGAAAAAGGCTGGTGATCTTTAAATGCCTCTCAGGCTGTTTGGGAGTTTAAGTAAGGAGTCACTGCTGTTTAGGAAAGTCAGTTTATAAATGCCTATTAAAATTTCCCTAAAGGCAGTTTCCCCTTCAGCTGTACCACTGTGGTGTCTGATCCCTCAGATCTCGGAAGCTAAGCAGGGTTGGGCCTGGTTAGTACTTGCATGGGAGAACACCTGGAACACCAGGGGCTGTAGGCTTGGAAGAAGGACCTGGCAACCCACTCCCAAAAAACAACCAGCCATTGAAAACCCTATGAACAGCAGAGAAGCACAACAATAGTGTTCCACCTATTGTTCATAGGGTGGTTATGAGTCAGACATCGACTCGATAGCACTTAACAACAACAATAAGGGCAGTTTATAAGTGCCTGTTACACAAGGATTCTTACATCAGTGAATGTTGATCAAAAATAGTTTTTTCTTTTTTAAGGTACTGGGAAGCTGAACCCAGGGCCTCACACATACTTTGCAAGCCCTGTACTGTTTGAGCTGCACCTGCTAGCTCCTCTTATATTTTTTATTTTGAGACAGGATCTTGCTAAGTTATGCAGACTGCTTCTGGCCTGGAACTTGCGATCCTCCTGCCTCCACCTTCTGAGTCAGTAGGAATGCAGGTGCGGGCCACTGTACCTGGCTGAGAATAGACCCAGGAACCTGGAGGGCTTAGTAGTGGTCAGTTTTGGCCCCTTGTTTCCTTTCCTAGGCAGTTTTGATCTGTTCACAGTTCAGACAGATGGCATATCTGGTAAATGTACACTACACTCTTTGTTCAAGGTTATATTTAGGGCTCAGAACTTTTTACTCACAAACCTGTCACATGTTGCAGATTATTTCATTTAAAACTGACAATCCCTAAGACGTGCCACAGTGAGCCAAGGACATATTAGACATGATCTCTTCCTTCAGCTTATGTCTTTGGAGGAACTCTAGTGGTTGGGAAAGTTTTTGACTTGGAAGATGACTTCTCTTCCTACAGTTCAGAGGTCGGTGAGAAAACCTTTGGGTGCAGTCATTTAAAGACTGTCAGTGTGCACCAGAGGGTGGGAATGGGATAAACACAAGAGACTTTAGGGCTTGATAGGGAAAATGGGTAATTTCTAGACGGGTAAATGCTGGGGTGTCATGGGAGGTTTTTTGAACACATAATGCTTGTTTTCTATTGGGGTGCAAAATCCCACTGAAAACTTAACAGTATCAGAACATAATTTCTTCTTATAACTGAGTTGTTTTAATTTTCTAGTGCCTGAAAAAGTGTTAATTCCTGTTGTTCCTATCTTATTTACTGCACCGATTTTTTTGGGAAGAATCATGGTGATTCTATATGACAGATCCATGTAGGTTAAGCAAAGGAAGCCCCTTAGTTCTTTTCTGAAACTGTGTATCTAGACAGTTTTCTTTCTTGTCATGAATAAGTCCCATCGTTTAATGGGCATACAAGTGTTTTTTGTTCCAAGAGTAAAACAAACAATGCACTTGCATTTTCATTAACAAAATACGCCTTCTTCTTTACCTTTAGTGATGACGACAGCCTCTTCACATACGATTGCAGTACTGCTGGAGAGAAGTCACAAGAAACGAAAGGGTGAGATGGTTGGAAGTGTGTTCAGGGCCTGACTTACAGTTTGGGTGGTGGTACTGGCAAGCCTGAAAAGTAATTGTCTCTCCATATTCTTTTGGGGTTGAACCCAGGGCCTTGAGCATGGTAGGCACGTGCTCTACCCCTGAACTGCACCCCAGCCCTTTTATTTTTTAATTTTTTTACCTTGAGACATGGTCTCACTAAGTTACATAGGCTGGCTGTCACCTTGACCTTGGGGATCCTTCTACCTCCACCTCCTGAGTTGGTGAGGTTACAGGTATGTGCCACCATGCCTAGCAGCAGCCCCCTTTCAAAATTTTGAGTCACGATTTTGATAAGTTGTGCAGGCTGTCTCTGACCTCAAACAGTTTTCCTGCCTCAGCCTCCCAAGTCTCTGGGATTACAGAAGTATGCCATGGTGTCTGGCTCTCTTGGTATTCTTAATTCCTGCCACCCAATTGCATGGGTAACCTGAGTTCCACCTCAGGAAAGAAATATGGAAGTAACTTTCAATTGAAGCCAAGTATAGGAAATTAACTTTAGCAAATTGTAAGATATGGAAGGCAGAGCCTGTGATTGTTTTGTATGGGGGTTTTCTTTAGTATAATTGGTCTGTGGCTCAGTTCTATTAATACCTTAATTATGTTTGAATTCCTGCCTCTAGCCTTAAATTAGTCCATGTCCGTGAGGGGGTCGGCCATATTATCTCTCGGTGTCCTTCCAGCCTAGCTCTTTGGGTTTTAGCATGTTTGCTGAGAGGCACTCTGTTTAGTTAGTTTTCACTCTTGTAAAAGTAGAGCTGTTTTCTAAACCTTCCCATATCTGCTTACATGTCATATATTCTGGCTACAGGAAGTGCTTAACTGTTAACATTTTCTACCTCGCCCGTGTTAGAAGCTGACGAGGCTGGTCCTCAGGTGCGGCCTAATTGTTTTTCTCTACTCTCTCTCAGGGAGGACGGCCAGCCCGCGGACAAGGGGAGTGACGCGATTCTGGCGTGCACCTTCTCCAAGTCTGGCAGCTATTTTGCTTTAACCGATGACAGTAAGCGTCTGATTCTTTTCCGTACAAAACCATGGCAATGTCTGAGTGTCAGGTATGAAATGCTAACGTTGAATCATTAAGATGTCATATGCGCACCTTGTACTTGCATGTCAGTAGCAATAGCCGCAGTAACTGTAGTAATAAGCGACTAACAGAGCACCAGCTACGTGCCAGGGCCCGATCGTAGTGCTTTGCGTGTTTTAACTGATTGCATCCTAACAGCCTGTGAAGGTGGCCGGGGCCTTGTTCTCCTCCACCGCGGGTGACGCAGAGTTAGGCACCCAGTCTCAGGCCCGTCCAGTCGGAAAGGCAGAGCTGGACCCCGCAGTGGTTCCTCTGGCTGCGGTGTTGGTGCTGTGGCCCCTGTGCCCTCCTGGTTTCCACGCAGTGCTCTTCCAGCCTTGTGCCTGGCAGGAGCTGGCCCGTCAGCCTGTATCCTGAGAGGATCGGGGTTTCGGGCGAGTGGAGATGGGTGGGGACATCCTTTCTGTGTCCGAGGGGGCAGGCTGCGTGCTGGGGGAGGTCAACGACACGGCAGGCGTGCCACTGCTCTGCCCCGCTCCCCTCATCCTGCACACTCCTCAGCCAGGCTCCGTGGCTGAGGGCCGGCAGGGTTTGCATGTCGTGAATCTTCATTTCCTGAGCTGCGGCCTTTCCCAGGGCCACCGTGTCCTTGGGATCCATGTCACCATGGCACGTGGTGCTGGGCAGACTGATGTTTGTATTGGCCCGGACAACTTCCTGATATGCATGTTCTCAATGTCCTGAACAGGGTGAGGGCTGAGTCACTCTGCTTATTGTTTGACAGTGTGGAGCAGAATTAGCCTGGGCCCTGTTCTCCCCTTCTTGAAGCTGCTGGCTTCACAGGCCCTTGGCAGGCAGAGATAAACGTGCGTGTCGGGACGTTGCAAGTGTGGAAGTTGAGGGGTTCCCTTTGTACCTGGCTCATACTGTGCTGGGTTCACCGAAGCTCTTTGGAGTTTTATTTCCTCTTATTTTCTAAGAGAAAAGTTAAAAGCCAAATTTCAGGCTACATGCAAAGCAAGAGTACCCACACTGCCTGCTTTCTGTTTGGGTTAAAAATAAAGTCCTATAATATTGTTTCCTCTTTAGTATATAGTACCTGTGTTTTTGTACACCAGTTAGGTAATAGATGTACATGACTTAGAAACTTAAAACACAACAAAATGAAACAGAAGGGCACATAGTGATATGCCAGGCTCCTGGGCTCCTTTCTACTGGATGGTTCACCAGTAGGAAATGATTGTTTCTTCCTGGTGGTTCTTTCTCTTTTTAAGGCAGTCTTGCTATGTATCCTGTGCTGGCGTCAAGCTCACAATCCTCCTGCCTCAGCCTGTAGAGTGCTGGGATTAGAGGTGTGCTCCACCATGCCCATCCTAGGAATATAACTTTTAAATGTGTGTTGCCGTGTGTCCAAATTATAATTCGTGGGGGCTGGGGACAGAGCTCAGTGGTAGAGTGCTTATCTAGCATGTGTGAAGCCCTGGCTTTGAGCCAAAGCATGGGATGAATAAATGAATGAATTAATAAAATTAAGGAAGAAAAAAAGCAAGTTATAATTAATAGTAAACTACTGCTTCCACCTGCTTGCTGTGAGTTTACGTCATCCTTATCTTGAAAGCTGAGAATGGCATTTTCTTGCCAGAATAGCTCAAGCATTAGTGAAACGCTTAGAAGTAGGACATGTGAAATGTCTTTAGGATTCAGGGTGAGTGCTGCAGGGTGGCCTGGAGGTTTCTGACCCTCAGTCCCTCTCATAGGGACCCTTGTAGGTGGTAGCTTTCCCCCTGGTTGGTTTTGGCCTTGGGTTTCTTGGACAACCTGTGGGGAGGAGGGGGTTGGGGTTTTCGTGACCCTGTGTGATGAAAGAAGCTGGTAGTTGTCTTCGTGTGCTCAGGCTGCAGAGCTGAGACCCCAGAAGTTTCAGTCCTGGAGGCTGGAAGGCTGAGGTCCACGCTTGGCCCCACTGCTTCCTCCTGAGGCCTCGTTCCTTGGCTTGCAGATGGCATCTCTCCCTGTGCCCTCATGTGGCCGTTCCTCTGTATGTGTGTCACTGTCCTGATCTCTTACAAGGACACCAGTCAGATCTGATCAGGGCCCAGCTGGGTCTGTAGTGCCTCTGTAAAGGTGGACCCAAATACAATCATCCTGAGGGGAGGTCAGGGCTTTACCCTCTGAGGTTTAATCTCCCCTTTCTGACACCAAAGAGATGAAAATCAAATGACCTCAAAGAATCTTATGGTAATTTCTTTTTCCTAAAGTCAAGGCTTTGGCTGAGCTCTAAGGTAGGCATGGGCACAGGAGCCACCTGGTCATCTTGAGAAAGTGCAGGCCCCAGTGCACCCATATCGGGCTGCAGCTGGACCATTGGTGATTGATTTAGGTGCTGGGGATGGAACTTAGGGTCTTGAGCCCGCTAAGAACGTGCTCCACCCCTGCACCCCACCCCCATCCGACTGCGATGAAGCCCCCACGTGATTGCAGTGCTGCCGGACTCCCGGCTTCCCTTGGAGCAGCAGGATGCAGTGGAGCTCAGTTCGCTCCTCGCCCCTTCCTGGCAGACCCTGTCAATCTGCAGCAGAGCTCTAAGGCTGATAAGGGAACTTGAGCAGTGGCCAGACAACCCGGTCATGTTTGTCTGGGAAAGAGGAGACCTGGGTATTTTCAAGGACTGAGTGTATGTTGGAAAACGGTGGCATGTCAGCTGCTGAGGCTTGGGAAGAAGGGTGGTGAGATGTCAGCACAGGTTGCGGACTTTGTAATGAGTTAGAATCCAGAGTGCTGGTGTGGCTGTGTGGCGTTCCAGGGAGTGGATGGATCTCCAGTAATTTTCTTAACCGTCCCTCTGTCGATGGACATTTTCCTCTTACATTTTGCTTGTTTTGCTCCTTCAAAAAGCACTTCCGTGGATAATCATCCATGGGTGTAATAGTCCCCATTCGTGAGCAAATCTGTAAGCGAGGTACCCAAAATGAATTGTGAGGTCCGAAGGTACATACGTTTGTAATGGAGGTAAGCCCAGATTACCTTCCAGTGTCCTTGTGTCTAGCTACCTCCTGGAGTTTAAAATGCCTCTGGGGCTAGGAGTGTGAGTCAGTAGTAGTCACTTGCGTAATGTGTGCAAGGCCCTGGGTTGGACTCCTGGCACCTTCCCCCCCAAAAACAAAACAAAACAAAACACACACACACACACACACAAGAAAAGTACGTCTTTATCTCACCACGGACAACACAGGGTATTAATCAAATCTTAGGCAGTCTGGTAGAAGAAAAGTAATATCTCGTATACTTGTGAATGAGGTAGGGCAACTTTTTATATACTTAAGAAGCCTTTGTATTTTGTGAACTCCCTGTTCTCTGGTTTTGGTTTTCAGCTGGAGGTGGTTGCTCTTTGTTGGTTCGTAGGAGCCCTTTATATTTTAGAAACAGGGTTTCTCCTTTTTTGTTTTAGATAAGTTCATCTGAGCAGAAGTTTCACCCCGCTTCTCAGCAGGGCCGGCGTGTAAAGTGAGGTGCACAGATGCTCTGAGGCCGGATGGGTGCATTCCAGTATCCTTGCTTCCCCTGGCACACTTGAGGCCTGGGGCTGAGACCTGGTGCAGGTCTGTGATTGATGTGCCGATGTGTGGTGAGACGCTGAGGGGCCTTAGACGCGGGGTTCTCGGAGCTGTGAACTCCTCAAGTTCATCCCAGAAGTGAGAACAAGTTCTTAGTTCTGCCTGGCTCCCCTGGAGTATGGTTTGGGGTTGTGCCACATTGATTTTTTTCCATTTTTCTGCCCCTTCGGCCTTGTCAAAAACAAGGCCCTCTTGGGCTGGCTCCAGTTCTCGCCAGCAGCTTCCCTCCGCAGGCTCTTGACGTTGTCGGCATCTCCAGCGTTCTGAGGGCTCCACCGCTGCTTAGGCTCCGCTCTCTAAGCTGCATGCTCCAGCCCTCGCGCGCTCTGTGCAGGGTACCTGACACTGGTCTCACATTGCCTGGCCTCTCAGGGGGTCTTCTGGGACCTTGGTGACAGCCTCCATATCCCCTAACTCTGCAAAACCAGCACCACATGGATGTCACCAGGTTTGCTACTGGCTTCGAGGTAGCTTCACCCTTTCTAACCACAGCTGCGGCAGTGGCCTCTGTAGGCTCAGGCTGGGAAATCATTTCCCTTGGTGGCCTCTTTTCTGGAGTGTGACCGGGAGACAGCTTTTCAGACATTTGTTTTTCATGCCCTAGGGCCTTAGATGGAAGCGTCTGGCCAAGTCCTGTGCTCTGAGGGAGTGTTTTTTGTCCCAGTGGAAAAAAGTCCAAGTTTTCCTTCATCGCAGCTTATGTCTTTAACAGTTAGGGTCTTCTGGCCCGAACCAGCCCTGTCAGCAGCCTTGGATGAGTGGCAGCTCTTTCACTCTTTAAACTGTACATTTTAAGATCTTTTTTTCTGTCTTTTTGCTGCACATTTTCCTCATAAATCTGGCTAAAAACAACAGTCAACAACCACACCACAGTCTGTATCTTACTGACCTCACAGTATTTCTTCCATCAAGTTAATTAGTTCGTAACTTTTAAATTCAGCCTCACTCAAATCTTTAGGGCATGAACAAAATGCAGACAGTCTCTTTGCTAGTCTATGACATGGTTTGCCTCTAGTCCAATGTTCAGTATGGTTCCTGTTTTCCTCTGGATTCCTATGGACCCCATCTGCATCTGTCTTGGATCCGTGCTCTGGTCTTCTTTACTCTCATCAGAGCTGCCCCTAGGGCTTCTCTCACCTGCCTCTCCAAACTCTTCCAGACTCCTCCTGCAAACAAGTTCTAAAGGCCTAAGAATCCCACGGTTAGGTTTCTGCACAACAATGGTCCCACTCCTGGTACTAGTTTTCTGTATTAGTCAGCTCTTGTCACTGTAGTGGAAAGAACAACCCAAGCAAATTTGTGGGGGAAGAGGTTTATTGGGAGGTCACAGTTAGGGAACTGGTCCATAATGGTGATAGGGTCTGTGTTAGATGCTTCATGGCATGGTGGGCCAAGAACACAAAGAGATCTGAGCCTCAGTGATGGTGGGGGAAATCTCCAAAGCCCCTTTCCCCTCAGCAAGCTACTTCTGCTAAAGTTCTACCACCTCTCAGGGCAGTGCTACCAGCTAGGGACCCAGTGTTAAAGCACACGACCTTTTATATTCAAACCATGACAGTTTGCCAAGCTGGGGCTACAGTGAGCGTGGCACCTGGGTCAGTCAGTGCCCTGGCAGGGCCTGAGCAGGGTGGCTGTGGAGGCTGGCTTTGGGTAAGGGTAGCTTAGATTGGGGACTTCAGGACTTAGCTCCACAACCCTATGACAGAGTGCAGAGGCCAGTGCAGCTGTGGGGCCCCTGGTGGAGAAGAGTACTCTGTTCTGTGGGGTTCTGGGCTGTGTAGCCCAGCGCTGAGCCTGCAGTTCTCCCTTTTTATTTATTTATTTATTTATTTATTTATTTTTGTAGTACTTGAGAGTTGAACCCAGGGCGTCACACATTCTTTGTAAGTGCACTACCACTAGGCTGCACCCGCAGCCCAGTTTTTCTTTTTCTTTTTCTTTTTTCTTTTTCTTTTTGTTTTGAGACAAGGTCTCACTAATTACACAGGCTGCCTCTGGCCTAGAACCTGCGATCCTCCTGGTTCCAACCTCAGAGTCGCTGGGCTCACAGGTATGCGCCACTACAGCCAGCCAGAACACTTCTTTTAAGGAAAAAAGTTTATAAAAGTCAAGTCGGTTTTCCAGTTCTTGGCATGGCTTTATTTTGGGTGCAGCCTTCTATAGCTGGAAGAGAGCAGAGGGCAGGGTACTAACCCAGGCCAGCACAGCTCAGATGTTCCTGGACTTAGGATGGGGTCGTGGCCCATCAAGCCGTTGTAAATCAGAAACATCACTAGGTTGAAAGTATATTTGCTGCACCAGGCCTCCAGGGCATCCCAGCTTAGCTTTGCCTGCCTTACATGGGCCCAGAGCGCTTTGGTCAGCCTGCAGCTGGGCAGAGTCCCGTAACACAAAGCCTGTTTTATACCGAAGTGAGTATTTCATGTAACTTATCGAGTGCTGTACTAAAAGTGAAAAACGATGACTCTGCAGGTATGCTTTTTCACCATTGGAAAGTCAAAAATTTGTAAGCCCAGCTGTCTTACATTGGGAACCGCTGGAGGTCTGCGGAGGACCCTGTATGAACTCAGGGCATCTCTCTGGCCCTTCAGGACCGTGGTGAGGAGGTGCACAGCCTTGACCTTTACTGCCTCCGAGGAGCGGGTGTTGGTGGCCGACAAGTCTGGAGACGTCTACTCCTTCTCAGTCCTGGAGCCCAGTGGATCTGGCCGGCTGGAGCTCGGGCACCTGTCCATGCTGCTAGACGTGGTATGTGGGACTGCACCGCCTCACTGTCTGTGCCAGCTGAGGACCAGGCAGAGTGGAGGGGGACCGAGCAGGGAGGAGTGGAGGGCTTTTGTGGAGCTTGATGGCTAGAGCAGGATTGAGGCAGGGGAGGAGGCAGCGGGGCAGGGGAAGACAGGTGGGCTGGGAGGCATCACGTGGCTCTGGACAGGAGGGGTGGCCACGTGGGGGCCGTGGGCTGAGAGCTGTCATGGAGGGAGGTGCTCCTTGCTTGGGCCCTGCTATGTGCTCTGCAGCCTCACCTCCTCCTCCTCCTCCCCCAGCCCCATCTGGTGACGGGGAGCACTAGGAAGCCTGGCAGGTCTGCCACAGGGACCTTGGGGGAGGCAGGAGGGGCACTCAGCAGGACTTAGTGACTGCTGGGCATGGGGCATTGTGAGAGGAGGTCGAGAGGTACGGCAGGGGCAGGCGGGTGCAGTAGGACTTCAGGCTGGGTGTGCCAGGGTAGCGCTGCCCCGCCGGCCGGGGATGCCCAGGAGGCTTGGCGTCGAGACCCATGTCAGGGAGGGAGACACAGTGGGTTGTGGTCCCTGCAGGAGACCTGCGGAGGTGGCCTCCCACGAGGGACCCTGTGGGAGAACATCTGGGCGTTTCCCTGGTGCCACTTGAGAGGCCAGCAAGTGGCCCTTTTGTGGCCCCTGGTTTTGCAGGCTGTGAGCCCTGATGACTGCTTCGTGCTCACTGCCGACCGCGATGAGAAGATTCGGGTTAGCTGGGCCGCAGCGCCCCATAGCATTGAGGCCTTCTGCCTGGGACACACAGAGTGAGTGCTGGGAGCTGGCCAGATACGCGGGGTGGGCAGGCCTCGCTTCCTGAGGTGGACGGCGCCTCCGCGGACCAGCAGGGGCTGAGCCTGGCCTGTCCTGTCGCTGCAGGTTTGTGAGCCGCATCTCCGTTGTGCCTGGTCATCCCGAGCTGCTGCTCTCATCCTCAGGGGTAAGTGCTCATCTCACAGGTGCCACCTCGGGGTGGATGGGGAGAGCCCACCGAGAGCCAGCCCACCAGCCAGGGTCCTTGGTTACCCGTGGGGTCTGTGAGGCGGTGCTTGTTTCCTGAGCTGCCACTTCCTTCAGGAATGTGCGCGTGCACAGTGCCCCAGCACAGCAGGTGTGGACGCTGACCTCTTGGCCGGTGGCAGTCTGGCTGTCCTGGGTGGGCAGTGAGGTCATCTGTTTTTCTTGGTGACCTGCATCTGTCTTCACCAAGAGCCTTCAGTTCATAAGGGCAGCCCTGGTTGGCAGAGGGAACTTCCCTGGCCACACACAGCGGTGCTCAGTGTTGTCCCCCCTTCTTAAGCCCCTGCCCCCTAGAAGCCGCATGCTTCTGGGACGGGGCCTCCGCAGCCCATGTGCTAACATGGCTGTGTGTCTGTGTGCATAGGACAGCACCCTGAGGCTCTGGGAGTACCGAAGTGGCCGCCAGCTGCACTGCTGTGACCTGGCCAGCCTGTGGGAGCCAGCGGAGCCTCAGGGCCACAAGGTAAACTGTGCTTGTCTCTGGTGCTCGGGTGCTGGCAGAGCAGCTCTCTAGGCATTCATACTGTGTGGGAAAAGTCACCTCTCTGCCAGAAACGGTGCTGTCGGGGCCAGACGATTTCTAGCTTGGGAGAAACCGTGTGTGGGGTTTCTGGTTCTGATGTGTCTAGTCACGTGAATGGGCAGGAATTGGGGTCCTGCCTCCCGTGCATTCACACAGCTGATTTACAGAAAGGCCTCTGCTGTCCCTCAGAAGTGGGAAATGGAGCTTGGCAGAGAACCTGGCCCTCACCCCAACACTCTTTGTTCTCACGGGGCACCTTGCCTCACCTCCTGCTCCCTGTGGTGGCTTGGGTATCAGCTGCCTTCCACCATGGGCCCTCCGTGTTCTTTATGAGACCTGGTAGCTTAACCTTTGCCCTCTGCTGGGCCAGATGAGCAGCAGCCCTGTTCCTCCCTGCTTCACTGGACCTGGGGCTTCCGGAAACTTCCTTCCTTTTTGGTATTCCCTGGGAAGCACGGAGCCCAGGGGCGCGTTGTCTGTGGTGGTGAGCCCTGTGTTTCCCCGTGCCCTCTGCTCCTGCCATGCCGTTGCTTTGGAGACACTGCTCAGGCCTGGCGGGATGACCAGGGCCACCCAGGCTTGCGTCCTCTGCCTCAGGCTAGAGGAGTTGTGAGGGCAGGGTGTCAGCTGCTGCCCTCCTTCCCCAGTGATTTCCAGAACACTCTTGCCCTCTCCTGGCCCCGCTTGGCAATGTGAGGGAGCCGCGTGACGGGAGTGGTGCGGTGTCAGCCACAGGCGGAGCCCCGTTCAGCAGCTGCCTTTCCTTGCAGGGGCTTGCCGCATCCAGGATTGTGTTCTGGGCTCAGGAGAGCTGCGTGGCGCTGCTGTGTGACTGGTGAGCGGAGGTGGCTTCTCCTTTCCCGCCCGCTGCCTGTGGGCGCATCCTCTCGGGTGATGAGGGGCCAGGGTTCCTCCCCCCAGAGACTCTCACTTTGGTGGCTGCTCTCGCTTGCGGGCTGTGTGGGCCTCGCTCACCTGGCTCTTTAATTTGGATTTACGTCCACCAGCTTAAAGGGCGGGGCTGGGATTTACCTCAGTTGGTAGAGCGCTGCGCTGCAGTCTCTGAGGTCCCAAGTTTGATTCCCAGCACCGCAAAAATGGGAGAAGGGCCTGGCAATCCACTCCCAAGGGAATCCCGAAACAATCACCCATTGAAAACCCTATGAGGGTCGCTATGAGTCGGATACCGACTTGACGGTACCTAACAACCACAAGCTTAAAGGGCAGCTGTGGCCTCCACCTGGGCTCTGCCTGACAAACCCTGCCTCCCTCAGTCCCCACTCAGAGCTGACCCTGATCAAACCTGCGTGAGAGTTGGTGACCCCCAGGGTGGATTTAGAGGGCAGAGTGCCCTTGCGCAGACCCCTGTGAGCACCTGTCAGGGCCGGGCTCTGGTGCTATGTGCTCTGTTTCACCCTGTGATGGCTGGGAGGGGCTGCCTTGGTCTTGCTAGAAACAAGGGTGCAGGTTTGGCGAAGACTGGATTGCTGCCCAGAGCGTGGCCTGCTGCCCATGACATCATGGGTGGGGTGGCCGTTCGCTCACTCTGTCCACTGTCTTCTGTTGATTGGTTGTTGCTGTGTAACAAGCTGCCCCAGAACTCCGCACTCTAGGCCTAGGCAGCAAACGTGTCATCCTGCAGGGGCGTAGGGTGACTCCTCTGGGGCTCTGGCTCAGGGCACGTGCTGGGCGATGCCGGTAGGATCCGCGCGCTGAGAGGCAGGGCTGTGCTCTTGGCAGTGACTGTCCCTTCTCTTCTGGGAAGTGTTCCCGTGATCTTCGTCTTCCAGCTGGACCCTGGCCCGCGGCGGCTGGTGTTCCGCCAGCAGCTGACTTTCCCGCACCGTGTGTGGGACATTGCGTTTGAGGAGACCCGGGGGCTGTGGGTCCTGCAGGATTGCTGCGAAGCTCCGCTGGCGCTCTGGAGGCCTGTGGGTGGCCAGTGGCAGGTGAGCCTCAGCAGCCCGTCCCTGTCTGGCCTGCTGTCCTGGAAGCCTGGTGGGGCAGCTGTGGTCTCCTCACTACCCGGAGCCCCTTTCACTGGACCATAGGGGCCTGGTGAAGGGTGCTGGGTGCCAACCAGCCTGTCCCTGCTGTGGCACAGGCGTGGTTCCCGTGGGGGGTTGCTGTGAGTGGGGACCTCTTGCCTGGGACCTCTTCCCTCCCACGTATTGTTTTAGCTGTGCAGCGGGTACTCGTGGGCTTGGGTGCGCCCTTCCTGTGTGCAGGCCCGGTTAACACAGCCTGGGGCCTGGAGCACGTGGAGCCCCCGGGAGGAGGGAGGAGGGAGAAGTGTGGGCTGTAGCGCAGTGCTGGGGTTCGAGGGGGCTGGGTGGGAGTGAGGCGGGCAGCGTGGAGAAGCCTCAGCCAGCTTCCACACCCAGGCTCAGCTCCCCAGGCCAAGAGCTCTGGAGGTGCCCCTGACCCTTTGCGCCTTTTTCTGAGTGGCGGCCAGCCTGTGGGCCTGAGAGCTGCTGAGGTAGATGAGCCACGTCCCCTGGGCTGTGGGCTTCCACGGGAATCCTCCTGCCCCTCTCCCCAAGTGTCTTGCTGTGGCCCCTGGTTCCTGTCCTGATGAGGCTTCCTTTGCCACCTCTAGCCTGTTCCGGAAAGCGCCGCGTCCCAGAGGCTCTGCCGTCATCTCCGTGGGAACTGGGCCGTGTTCGGAGGTGAGAGCAGGAGCACAGGCTGCTTGCAGGGTCCCGGAGGGCAAGGAGGTGCCAGGGCAACCTGTGCCAGAGGCTGCTGTGGAAGTGAAGGGGCTTCACGGCCACAGAGGGTTGGGCTGCTTCCTGTGCTGACTGGAAGGAGCCCTTGGCTGAGTGACAGGGCTGGTCATTAGCATATGCCACTGCAGGCTCAGGGAGAAGGCCAGGGCTGTGGGAGCCCTGTATTTAGGTCGGCCTGGGGCCCAGGCCTCTAATACAAGTCCTGCTGTCTGCGCCTGCTGCTCAGAGATGCAAACCCTCGTTCCATAGCTTCTAGGGGTTGGGTGTCCTTTTACTGAGCGAAGACAGGAGGCAGTGGTGTCTGCAGCTCAATAGAAATTGCTGCACAAAGAAGTCTGGCACAGCCCCTGTCCCCACTGCAGGGCTCCTTGGAGCCTAGAGCCTAGATTTGAACCTCAACTCCGTTTCGGAAGTGCTTGTGCTGGTGTGGCCCCCAGGTGTGCTCTGTGAGCACTGCAGGCCGACTCGACTCCCGGGCTGCCTCCTGGTGCTTCCATTGCTCTTTCTTTCTGTGGGTGAAGGTTGAGTAGGGGACAGGATTGTGTCTCCGAGCATGGTCTGGACCTGTGCCTCCAAGGGGGGGCCTGTGGCTGGCTGTGCTGGGGCCCCCAGGCGCAGTTCTCAATGCCCAGCGTGCGCTGTTCTCCAGCCACTGTCCTGGGGCCTCTGTCAGCACATCCTGCTGAGGATTACCTCGTGTGGGCTCAGGCCAGAGCCTGGCCTCGCTTTCTAGGATGTTCTTCCTATGAAGCAGTCTGTTTGTGGTGTACATGGGATGATAGGGAGACGGCTGGGGCCACTGCAGCCTGAGTGCCCCTGGAGGTGTAGCATTGCTGTGCGTGCTGGGAGGCCGTGGCCACCTGCAGGATGAGGGGTGGGGTGAGAGGGCTGTCACCTGCATGCAGGGACAGTCTGATTCGTGGCTCTTCCTGACAGGTGAGGCCATCCCTGTGGGGCTCTGGTTGTCACCCCTCAGGCCTTGGTACTCACTCTGGCTCTGGGACAGCAGTCTGGGCGTGACGTGGCAGGGTCCCATAGCTGAGTGGGTTCTGTAGGCTGCGCTTGTCTGCAGCTCGCCTGGGGCAGCGCCCACCATGTGCACCTGCTGATTGTGGGCATGGTCAGGTTCTCCCAGTGATGAGCCAAAGCCTTGCTTCTGTGCCACTCATGGTCCCCCCTGCTTGGCCCCTGCCGGGGAGGCACACAGCCTGGTGCTGTTGTCCTCAGCAAATGAGTAGGAGGGGCCTGCGGGGTGGCTGCCAGGCACCCCCTGCAGCCTCCCTCTTCACTCTGCCGTCAGCCGTGTTCTGCTGAAGCAAGTTCCCGGGTCCAGCCAGGGGGTGCATTCCGAGAGGCGGACATCCCAGGGGCTGTCTCAGAGGGTGCCCCACAAGTCCCTCAGGACTCTGGGGTGTTACCAAATTACTTCTCTTTTGGAAGAGGGCCTGTGGGAATTCTGAGTTGTGGAGCCTGGGTGCAGCTGCTGGAGGCCAAGTCCCAAGTCACTGGTGCATGTGGCATCTTTCTTGTTCCTGTCCCAGGCTCTGCTGCGGTGGATGATGGCTTCCGCAGCCTCTACAAGGCCACCTTCGACAACATGACCTCTTACCTGAAGAGGAAGGAGGAGAGATTGCAGCAGCAGCTGGAGAGGAAGCAGAGGCGGAAGAGCCCCCCACCAGGGCCTCCTGGACCCACCAAAAAGGCTCGGCCGGGCCATGCGGCCCCTAGTTGCTGACCTTGGTGGCAGTTACCAGCTGCCACATGACCCCAGAAGCATGTCTCTTCTGCCACTCCTCCCTGATGTGGAAGAGGCTGGCAGGAAGGTCGCCCCAGCTCTGCAGATGGTCTCAGGTCTCTGGGCTCTGAAACTGTCGGCATCGCCAAGCGTGGGCTCTCCTCTGGTGTCCCTGCCCTCTTCTGAGTAGAGGGAAGCCATGCGGTGGGGCAGCTTAAGCGGTGACTCTGCGTGGGACTGTGGACACACCCAGCAGCACTGTCTTATCAGAGGGAACACCCAGCCTGCGGCACTTGCAGGGACTTTTCTGTCACACTCATGTTCACGGTGCCTTCCGTGGGCGCTGTTTCCTCCAGGCGGGCTTGCAGGCATGGCTTCTGTCGTCCTTCCTGGTGGGGCACCACATGTCCCACACGGTAGACACTCACCGTGGGGCTGTTGACACAGGAATCAGGTTAAACGTTGCATGGGTCCCGAGCTCCGGCCTTAGGTTGAGCGGCGAGCAGGGCAAGCGTGTGGTGAGAGGTCCTGTGTGACCCGTGCAGAAGCCAATCGTCTGTCCTCACGGGGCTGGGACAGCACTGGTGCTAGAGGGGACCTCGCTTCAGGGTGTGAGGACGAGGCCCTGGCTGGCCCCTCACTTTACAGGGAAAGGATGGTGGGCGTCGGGTCTTTGATTTGAATCCTCTGCACACGCTGCAGAGCCGCACTGTGTCAGCCGAGTGCTAATGGAGATCAATAAAGATGATCTGCGCGGAGCTCTCGGGAACGTTTGGCAGTGACACGTGGAGCCGGTCTCAGGACGTTTGGGGGATGTGTGGCATGTGGGAGGGCCCGTGGCTGCTGTTGGGAAGTGTTTCTGTGTGATCAGGGACATGGCTGTGCCAGCCAGGTCCCTGGGCCAGCTATTGCCAGCTGTCTCTAATTCCGTCAGAAATACAGGCACAGCCATATGGATTGGTGATGGCTTGACCGCTTAGAGACAAAGTCCTGCTGTGCATCAGCAACTGCTACAAGGTTTTCCTAAGCGCCCTGCTTTTCTTTTCCCCTCAGCCTGGAAACCATGCTGTTTGTGAAGTGACTGGTCCTCTCACCTTGTAGGGCAGTAGGGGCTCGAGTGGGGGACCAGGCCTTCCTGTACAGGAGCCGATTTCGGTGCAGCTCGCTCTCACTGCAGGACGTCTGCACAGGCCTCTTCTCAGGGATCAGCTTGAAGTGCTTGGTCTTTGGCGAAATTCAGGTTTGCTGTTGTCTGCAAACTGGCCTGTGGGCTGGACCCTGGAATAATGTGGCCTGGGAACTAAGGAGGGTTTTTATGGTTTTAAGATAGTTGCTAGCTGGGCTGGGATTTAGCTCAGTTGGTAGATGGCTGTGCTGTAGTCTCTGAGGTCCCGAGTTCAATTCCCAGCACCGCAAAAATGGGAGAAGGACCTGGCAATCCACTCCCAAGGCAATCCCAAAACAGTCGGCGGTTGAAAACCCTATGAGGGTCACTATGAGTCAGACTCGACTCGACGGCACCAAAGAACAAGAAGAAGAAGAAGAAGATAGTTGCTAAGTAGTAAAAGAAAAATATTATTTCATGGCATGAAAATGATATAAATTAAGTGTCAGGGTTGAGGAATACACTTTTGTGGGGCACAGGCATACCACGTGTTCCCATGTGCTGTAACAGCAGTGTGCAGTGGAGCGTTACAGGCCGCGGCCTGCGGCATTCAACACCACTCTTTATGGAAACATTGGTGGGCCTCGTCTGCCTGCGGGTCCCTTTCAAGGTGTGCGCTGTAGAGATGCACTGGTTCCCATCTTCAGGAAGGCCGTGTTCTCCTCGCCCTCTTCCTCACCTGGTGTTTGTCAGGTGCTGCCTGCGGGCCAGGCAGAGTACACCTCTGAGACGGTGCTCAGGTGGGAAGGATCCCCCAGCTGGCTGTGCACCCCTGTGTCCAGTGCAGAGGATCACAGACAAGGCCACACAGGGCGGTGCTGGTCAGCCATCGTCTTGGTGTCAGGAGGGTCTGGAGCTGGGATGGACCCCGGCGACCTCATTTACAGTGATTGATTTCAATTCCTTCTGTTCTTGTCAGAGCCACAATGTGCGTTGCAGGGGCCATGCAGCACCGATTGGTCAGTGGTTCCATGGCCTTCGCCCGCGCCTGGCATCCCCTCCCGTTTCTATCCCTGGAGTTCATGGCCGTTAGTGATACTCACCTCCCTACACATAACCGATCCCCAGTGACCATGGCACCGTTGTCACTCTAACAGAAGTCACGGTGCACACTTGAGCCAGTTAGTTCTCCACCTGCTCACGTGGTTTCTTTGCACCTGTTGCCCCCGGAGGCGCTGACCTGGCTTCTGGGCACAGCGGGAGCAGGGCAGGAGCATCACCGCCCTCTGCCTGTCCTGTGCTGTCTTTCCTTCCTGCAGGGTGCCACCTTCTTACTGCACAGCAACCTCTGCTCTGGCCTCCCCCGTGGCTCCAGGCTCAGGACTGGCTTCCTGCCCAGCCCGCGGCTCTTGTTTGGTCCATTGAGGGCGCTTAATCTCTCTAAGCAGCGTACACAGCTTTGTTCTTCCTGGAGCCCTGATAGGCTAGTCCATGCTGCACGCCTCCAGTTGCCCTGGAAATTTCTTTTATGGTAGATTGACTTAAACCCTGGTATGCATGCTGTTTTAAAGGTTTTGTATCTCGTGACTGCTCACCTCAGACAATAGCACCCTACTTTCTTCCTTTCCTCCACGACACCCTGTTGCTGGGGCCATTGTTGTGTGGTGTGATCACCCCATTTCCTGATCACAAAGCAGTTTCTTCATGTGCGAGTTCTCATGTTGACCTGTTGTGGGAAGGTTGGCTTTCCTATACTGCCTTAAGTTTTATCTTTAGTCCTCATTTTTCATTTCTGAGAGTCTGTGTTTTACTTTAGGGGACATATTTGGACTTTGTTCTACCTCTTTTATTGATTAAAAAATCTGATTTATCATTTAATTCTAGATAGTTATTTTTCATTTTGATTACAGTATGTATATTGAACAACTAAGAAGCGCACATGAAATACACAAACTGAATTTTGCCAACTGAATACATGTGTGTGATGGGGCCCACAAGAAACAACACATTCACTAACTGCTGAGCAGCGCCCATGTTCCCTAGCCACTGGCTGCTCCTCCTCCAGGACTGACAACCAGCCTGAGGCCTGCTTCCCTCTGTCTCTCAGGCTTATTTTCCTCAGTCTTTTTTGTAAGATTCACCCACATTGTTGCACGTGGTTGCGTGCTGTCTCTTCTCATCGTTACATTAAGTATTCCACTGTGTGAAAATACGATAGTGTGCCATTCTCTTGATGGGCATTTGGACAGTTTCTAAATTTTGGCTAGTAGGAATAGTGCTGTCTTGGACATTCTGGCTCTTGTTACTGGGAATATATGAAGCGTTTCTGTGGGTATATGCAGTTACCCATCTAAGGATCTGCAGATTGGTCCCAGTACCCCAGGATACCAAAATACAGTCTGCGGATGTTCGAGTCCCTTATGGGAATGGTGTAGCGTTTGTATTAGAACCCATACACGGTTCCCGTATACTGTAGATGACTTGTAATACGTAATACGGTATAAATACTGTGAGTGGTTGTTACACTAGTGGCAAGGAACAGTCTGCACAGAGGCCGTTTCTCTTTCTGAACAGTTCTAATCCATGTTGGTTGAATCTGGATGCAGGCCCTGTGGATGTGGAGGCTCCCCGGAGTCAGGAATAGAATTGCTCACCTGTGCTTGTGCATGTGTGCAGCTCAGAAGGCACTGCAAGCTTTGTTAACTCAAGCCCTGACACAGAAGGTAAAGTCAGTACCTTCTTATGTTCAGCAATTTAGGCTGTGATGATTGATGACCCAGTTGGAAAGTCCACAGCATACAATAGCATGGGCTTTTGCAAACGTTTTTCCAGTACAGTACATCTTTTGATTTCTTGACTGCTGCTTCCACGGGTGTTGACTGTAGAACCAAGTAAAGTGAAATCTTGGACAACCTCAATCTTTTCTCCATTTATCATGAAGTTGTGTACTGACCCAGTTGTAGGAATTTTTGCTTTGTTGATGTTGAGGTGCAACCCATACTGAGGTGGAAGCTACCTTGAAGAAGTTGGTGAAATACAAGATTCCAGGAATTGATGGAATACCAGTAGAGATGTTTCAACAAACAGGTGCAGCACTGGAGGTGTTCACTTTTTTGGCCAACTGACTGGAAGAGATCCATATTTGTGCCTATTCCCAAGAAAGGAGATACAACTGAATATGGAAATTATCAAATGATATCATTAATATCACACACAAGTAAAATTTTGCTAACGACCATTGAAAAATGACTGTAGTGTTTATTTTTTGAGATAAGATATTGGGGGTCAGGGTGAATTGACTCCCTAATTGACAGCTCTTGGATCCTTCACTGGTGCCTCTACTGCCTTAATAAGTGAAAGACTGTTCATCAAGCAGGTAACTCGACTACCCTCATGCCAGCACTAGCTGCTTTGAGCACTCCTCAGACTCTTTGAGGAAGCTGCATGGCAACCACAGCTACTGGCTACTAAAACACAGCTCTGGCTTCTAATGGGACTAAGCCACAGCTGATTTTTTCCCCCCCGTACTGGGGATTGAACCCATGCACCTGCATGCTTTGTAAGTGCTGGACCACTGAGCTGCGCCCCCAGCCCATTTTTTTTTTTTTTACTTTTTGAGACAGGGTCTTGCTAAGTTACACAGACTGCCTCTGGTCTCAAACTTGCAATCCTCCAGTCTCCGCCTCCCGAGCTGCTGGGATTATAGACATGCGCCACTGCACCTGGCCCAGCCACAGCTGTTTTAAACAATTTGTGCCAGACTTTCTGCCATCTTAAGTCTCTGCAAACTAGATGATCCTGAAGCCATTTCCACCCAGGCCATAGGGGGAGCACTTCCCGTGGGTGCCCAGCAGGAGGCCTGTGACTGGTGCAAACAGTCCTTCATTTCAGGAGGCACTGCAGTGATTGGTCTATGCACAGTTCCTCATTTGCATGAAAGACTGCTGTGATTGGGGCAGAGATTCTTGCCACACCCCTTTTCTGGCGATAAAAGCAGTCTGTTTGGTCTACTTTTTGAGCCAGTTGGGAGGTAACTCTCCTGTGCTGCCTTCTCTGGTGTTTTAACATTAGGCTCAATAAAAAGCTGCTTCTGAGTAGCCTTTTGTTACCTACTTTTGATCTTCATCCTTAGTAGAGTGGGCTGAGCTGGTCACGTGAAGAAAGAAGATGGTAGTAGCTGCAGCTGAGCAATAGTGATGGTGAAGGTTGCAGCAAGGCCAGAGACTGCAGCAGCAGTGCAGGCAGCAGCAATGGTAACAGTGGCAATAGTGATATGAAGTAGCTGAAGAGTTCTAGAGAGTAGTCAGGGCAGAAATGACAGGGTGCAGAGGTGGCAGAGACGACGAGATATGGGAGAAGTAGAAGGTGGGAGAGGGTGGATTGCTGAGGCTGAAGGAAGGTGGAAGTCTAGGAAGAGCTAGAGAAGAGGCTGAAGTTGGGGGCCTGCGTCTATAATCCCAGCCACTGAGGTAGGAGGTTGGCAAGTTCGAGTCTACCCTGTGATAAGTCCTTGCCTAGTATGTTCAGGGCCCTGGGTTCAATTCATGGTATTGCCATTAAAAAAAAAAAGAAAGTTAAAATCCTTCAAAACCAACCAAACAAAAAGCCGAAACTAGAAACTGTGGGTCCCGGTCACTGGAAGAGTTCCAGAGTTGCCAAGCCTTAAGGGCCAAGGATCGTAGACACGCCAGGCCTGAGGGCTGTAATACTAGCTGCTGTCAAGGGCTGAGGATCCGAACACCCTTGACCTAAGAGCTGTCACTATACCTGTCACTATACTTGTACTTGTCACCATAGAGTTACAGAGTTCCAGCACCTAAGGCCTGTACCAGAGCCCTGACACTAGAAGCCACCAGCTACCGCTGCTTGCTGCTGTCTGTTGGTGTTCATTACGGCTGGAAGCCAAGGATTACAATAGCTGGCAAGCGCCAGGGCCACCGTGGTTAAAGCCCAGAACAGTAAGCCTCCATCCTGAATGCCTTGGGCTGTAAGTCTCTAGCTTGGGAAGTCTAGAGCAATAGGCTTCTGGCCCTCAGGGCCTGGAGCTGTACACCTCTGGGTCAGCCAGTCCAGCCCTGTCTGGGTAGAGCAAGAGGACCTCAGCCACCTGATGGGCGACACCGAGGCTTCGTGGGCCTCTGCTCCGGAAGCCTTTAAGCCCAAGCAGATAACCTCTGGCTGCTTTTGAGTTGTGCTTTATGGTGAGTTCTTCCAACTGTGTCTTCTATCTCCAGACGCACACGTACTTTTGTACTGCGCTGTTTTGAGGATTAATCCGCATGCTTTAGGGTGTGTGTGTGTGTGTGTGTGTGTGTGTGTGTGTGTGTGTGTGTGTCCCCGTCCTGTTTGGGGCTTCCTGGTACATGTTGGGTTTATTGTTTTTATAAACTTTGGAAAATTTCCAGCTATTCCAATGAGTCCCTGCTTCTGCAGTTCTGATTTCTTGTGTAGACAGCTTGGTCTGACCTGACTCCCAGGTGGGTGGGTTTCCATTCATTTTCTTCACACTTCCTTTCTGTTTGAGCTTCAGTTTGGGTCGATTCTCTTTGCATGTTTGCAAGCTCACTAATCCTGTGGTGTCCATGGTGCTGTTAGTGGACTTTCTATATGAGTTTGATTTCAGTCTTTTTTGTGCCTTCTGTTTCTGTTGTGGGCTGGCATTTAGCTCAGTGGGTAGAGTGCTGCTCTGCAGCTCTGAGGTCCCGAGTTTGATTCCCAGCACCACAAACATGGGAGAAGGACGTGGCAACCCACTCCCGAGGCAATCCCGAGACAATTTGCCATTGAAAACCCTATAAGGGTCGCTATGAGTTGGACATGACTCAATGGCACCTCACAACAACATTTCTCTTGTAATCATAGTCATGCTTTTAGAAATACATCCTTGAGCAGTGGAGCAGATACAAAATAACTGTTTCCTTTCCATCATCTGTGTCATTTCTGGGGCTGTCTGCTGAATTATCCTTTCCTTAAGGGACACACTTTTCTGCTGTGAAAACGTTGCCAGGTGGGCGCCTGACACTGAAGGGGTCCTGCCCCGTGTGGAGGTCACTCTGTTTCTCTAGAGGATGCGTTACTTTCTAGCAGGCATGTCGGCTGCTTGTGAATTACTCTGATCTTCTGGGGGTTTGTTGTGAAGTGGGTTGTGGCAGGATGGGGATGGCCTTTCCCCAGGGGTGAGTCAGCCCCCTGCTTAGTTGTGGCCGTACGGGGTCCCTGCTCAGTGTCCTGTGTGCTCAGGGCGGTACCCACGTGGGCGGGAGGGACCACGTTGTCTCCCAGGCCTGGGCAGGGTCTGGGAGGTGTTGGCCTCTTGGAAACTGTTCTCTGTCGAAGTTGTTCTTTCTGGCCTGGTTGATGTGCAGCCACAGGCCCAGAGGACCCGAAGCCTGTGTCCTTTATCTCTGTGCCCCTCTTAGGTGCCCCACCCCATTCCCAGTCTCCACCCCCAGGGAAGTCCTGGGGCCCCACTTGGGCTTCTGCTCTGTGGCTGCTCCTAGGCGTGGAGTCCAGAGGACGTGGCTCCCTGTCAGCGCTGCCACTTGCCCGGTGGTGGTGGCTGGGGTCCCAGACCACCTCACTCCCTCACGGTGGCAGAAGCTCCCCGCCTCCGGCAGTGCCTAGGACCAGTGTTTTCGACGATCTCTCTGGCAATTCCTTTTGCCCAATTGCTCATCACTGGTTTCTGGGAAGTCTAGACACTGATTTGAAGGTGACCTTCATGGAAATTGCAGATTTTCCCACTTTGACTTATTTTTTTCCCCCCCTGGTACTGGGGGTTGAACCTAGGGCCTCTTGCCTGCATGCTCTGCAAGTGTTGGACCACTGAGCTGGGCCCCCAGGCCTTTTTTTTTCTTTACTTTTTGAGACAGGGTCTTGATAAGTTACACAGACTGGCTCTGATCTCGAACCTGTGATCCTCCCACTTCTGCCTCCCGAGCCACAGGATTACAGGTGTGCGCCACCACACCTGACGTCCACTTTGACTTTTGATTTTAAGAGTTTTCTTTTTAATACAGACTTGCAGCTGCACACTTGTCACCGCTTTCATCTGTGATCTCTCAGGGTGCCATGTGGAAAGCTTTCTCCACTTGTCTGCCTTGAAAATGGCCTGTTCAGGGCTGGGAGACAGAAGCGTGGAACCCTGGACAGAAGCAAGGATGTCACTCGGGGAGGGTGACAGAGGGCATGGGGAGCAGTGGGGAGGGTGAGGAGACTGGTTTCCATGGCAGAAACCACTGAGCCAGGGTGTGTGTATGCATGTGTGTGTGTGTGTGCGTGCGTGCGTGTGCGTGCATGTGTGTATGTGTGTGTGCATGTGTGTATGTGTGTGTGCATGTGTGTGCGCGTGTGTATGTGTGCGTGCGCATGTGTGTGTGCGTGTATGTGTGTGTGTGCGTGTGTGTGTGCATGCGTGTGTATGTGATCACCTGCAAGCCTGTCTTCTTACCCACGAAATAGAAGCAGAGTGACCCTCAAGGGTTCACCATGAACTTTGCCAGTTTTTTTGTTTTTCTTTCTTTTTTTTTAATTGGAAATTTTTAATGTACACCTTAATGTGGTTCACTCTGACATGTTTTTCATTGTGACATTTCCATATATGCATTTTGTTGTACATTATTCATATAGGTTCCCCTTACCCTCTTGTGTGCTTCCTCCCCCCACCCCCCCAAAGGCTTCTCTTCCATTTGCTTGTCTTTATATGGTAATATTTTTCTATATATCCTGGGTTCCAATTCTATTTAAGATAGAAACTTTTTCTGTAGTGTTTTGTGTTCTGTTTTTACATTGTCAGAACTATTACATGAGCTTTGCCAGTTTTTGAAGCAGAAAATTGCTGGTTCCAGTTCCGTGACAAAGAAATGAAAGCACTGAAATAACAAAGCAGTCTTCATGGTTCTTTCCTCTGGGCGTTTGCCAGCTTGACAGGGAGAAGGAAGTGTTGAACGCAGCGCGTCAGGACGCTGGGGGGTGCTGTTTCTCCATGTGCTCCCTGTCGATCTGTGGGTCTGCGTGAACAAGGAGGACAGCAGAAGAGGCAGAGTCCTATAAGCCCGCACGTCCCAGGTACTAGTCATCTCCGAAATCAGGCACTGGGGCATCTGGTGCGTCAGTTGGATAAATCAGATGGACACGCGACATACGTCGTGAGCAGCCGGCTCAGCTCTGCTCATTTCGTGAAATATTCTAGAGGAAGGCCATGCAGATGTCGTCGGGTGTTTCATAGTTTTCTGGCATGAGCGGGTTGTTCCACAAGGCAAGCAAGACTGCCGTTGCTGTGGTCTTCAGATGACAGAATCATTTCCCTCACTGCCCCCACCTTCCTCAGCTGACCCCAATGGTGGAGATTGCGGATCTGCACATGCTGGCCCCGTGCCAAGTTAAACTTGGCAGATGGAGCCTGGTTTTGTAACACCGTGTGGTCAAGGTCCCTGTTCGTGTCGTGGGTCCCTGCACAGGAAACTGCTTTGAACATGGACAAAATTAAGAATTCAGAATACCCCCAAAGCCATAATCATAGAAGAAAGTAAACAAGAGCCTCTCTGTCTTTGCTATTGGGCACTTGTTGAATACATACTTGACATGGTAAGAGTATATATACTCTAGATCTAAGGCCGGCATCTTATTTTATGAAGAGACTAGTGGCATTTGCTCTAAGACCAGGGACAGGGCCAGGGTGCTTCTAGCCTCTTCTGCTCAAGGCAGGGGTACAGGCCAGAGCCGTTGGACAAGAGGGGTCAACAGATGTAACAACAGGGGTGCAAAGACATGGTAGTGTATCTGGGAAGCCCTAGAGAATAGATAATGACAATAAATAATTTGGTGAAAGACCGGCTGGCAGGTGATCACATACACACACACACAAATACGCACATGCACACACACACCCTGGCTCAGTGGCTTCCGCCATGGAAACCAGTCTCCCCACCCTCCCCACTGCTCCTTATAAACTTAAGAGATTAAAATAAAGAGCCCATATATATATATATAACAATATATATATATATATATAACAATATATATATAAACAATAAACAGAAGATAGAGAGAAAGCCCATTTACAACAGCAACAAAGGAGACTGCTTAGGAATAAATTTAACAAGAAATGTGCACACCTCTACAACAAAGAGTTAAAGTTTAAAGCAGTCTTGAAAGAAACAAAATCAAGTTGAAAATGGGAGGATATCCCCTACTCTCAGGAGGAGTAGGCAAAAATATGTCAGGTCTTCCCAACTCACGTTATAAATTCAAAGCAGTCTCCAAAGTCTTAGCAAGTTGTTTTATAGAGTTCGGCAGGTCGTGCTGATGTGTTCCCTTTCACACATGAAAGAAGCACCTAGTGGATGAAGGCACTGGATAAAGCTCAGTTCCCTTTATGCTAGAAGTGAGGGGTGAACCCTTGTGTGCACAGAATTATACAGGCAACAACACGGTGGAGCTCAAAAACATCGCTGTAACTGAAAGATGCTCTGCATAAGTCGGTTGTTTTGGTTTTTTTTTTTTGGTTTTTTTTTTGCAGTACTGGGGGTTGGACCCAGGGCCTCGCGCTTGCATGCTCTGCAAGTGCTGGCCCACTGAGCTGCACCCCCAGCCCATTTTTTCACTTTTTGAGACAAGGTCTCGCTAAGTTACACAGACTGCCTCTGGTCTCCAACTTGCGATCCTCCTGCCTCTGCCTCCCAAGCTGCTGGGATGACAGGTGTGCGCCATCGTGCCCAGCAACAACCCTTTTCTTTTTGAGCACTTCCTCATTTTCTAGTTCCCCCAGGGCGTCCAGGCTCAGCATGCCCCAGTTCTCCAGAGATCCCTGGTTTCTCCGACTGGAGGGCTGTGCTTAGGCTGGATGGCCAGGTTTGGGGGGGTGGGGCACTGCAGCCAGCTCCCTTCGCTTCCAGGTCCTTTCAGCTTGAATAACGGGACAACACGTGTGTGCGCAAGCGCACCTCTCTAGTTACTCCTGTGCTGTCTGGACATCGGAACAGTTAAGCCCATGGGTCCATGGGGGTGCTGTACTGTCCAACCCACCACCATGACCCACTTTCCAGGTCCATGTCCTCCCTGTGGTGACAAGGATGGCTGTCTTGCTGCAGTCACTCCTCATGGGTACGGACGTTTCAGAATTGCTAACCTGGACCCTGGGTGACATCCACGGGGGACATACCAAATTAGTAAAGCATTCCCAAGTCTGCGTGGGGTCTGTCTCCAGGCTCATCCCCTCAGTGAAGAGACTGCTCCGAGTCACCGAAGCGCTTCTCCCCTCCCCACCCCCAGCAGGTGAAAGGGACAAGCAGAGAAGTTTAGGAAGAGACCGTGGCTGGAGGGTCCTGGTCCAGGGTGTCGCCCTGCTCTGTGGGCAGGCACCATGTTTTGGCCACGGTGCCTCTGCTGTGCATACCCTCACCTTGCTGACCGGTGTCTAGAGAGCAAGAGGGGGGGCTCCTTGTCAGCCGCAGCCCCACTGGGTGCTTTGACAGCCATAGTGGGCAATGAGTGCCTCATGACCCCCTCTGCTCCTCCAAGTTCTTGCTACTGTCAGAGAAATCAGAGACAGGACAAAAGTAAGGAATCAGGAAGACGTTTTATTATAGGGTCAAAGGACACGCTCAAGTGGTGAGTGTGGCCTGCTCAAGAGAGAGTCACACAGTGTTTAAAAGAAAGTCACACAAAGTGTGTCCTTGGCCCACCAGATTAGCTAGATATAAATAACAGACAATAGGTAGCCCCTCAAATAATTGGGGCCTAAGTAAACTAGTTTTAAATGCCTCATGGGTAAGAGAGGAAATTTCAAGGGAAATTATTTAATTTTTGAGAAGGAAATTCATGGCCATGAATTTTCATGTTAGATGACAGAAAACAAGCACAGGTCAATAACTGAAGCTTCATCCTTAACTGAGAGAGAGAGGAAGAAATAAATCCCAGTCAAGTCAAGAAAAGAAATAGGAGAAATCAACGAAATTGAAAACAATGCAGGAAATGAGTGAAACAAAGAGCTGGTTCTTTGAAAATATCGGTAAACTACTAGCAATACTGACAAAAAAGCAGAGACTACCAATATCATGAATGAAAGAAGGGACATCACGACAGGCCCTGCAGTCATCAAAGAGATCATAAGGGAACATTATAAACAATTCTACACAGGTAAATTTGACAGCTTAGATGAAATACACCAATTATTTGAAAAGCACAAATTAGAGAACTCACCCATTATGACATAGATAATTTGAATAGCCCTATAATTATGAAGAAAATTGAATCAATGATTAAAATGCACTCCCCTGAAGAAATTCTTTTGCCTAAATGGTTTCACGGGAGAATTATCCCAGGTAGCTAAAGAGGAATTAACACCAATTCTACACAATCTCTTGCATAAAATAGAACAGGAGGGAACACTTCTCAATTCATTTTATAAAGCTCGTATTACTCTGATACTAAAACCAAAGAAAGTACACAAAGGCAAATCGTAGACTAATATCACTTATGAATACAGATACAAAAATAGCAAAATACTAGAAAATAGGATTTAGCAATATATAAAAGGGGCTGGGATTTAGCTCAGTGGGTAGAGCGCTGCGCTGCAGTCTCTGAGGACCCGAGTTCAATTCCCAGCACCGCAAAAAACGGGAGAAGGACCTGGCAATCCACTCCCAAGGCAATCCCGAAACAGTCAGCCATTGAAAACCCTATGAGGGTCGCTATGAGTCAGATACCGACTCGACAGCACGTAACAACAACAACAACAACAATATATAAAAAGGATAAATTATGGAATTTATTAATGTCTCAAATTATAGTGGAGTTTCCAAGTGGAATTGGAGTTTATTCCAAGAATGCAAGGCTGGTTTCTTAGGTGTCGTAGAGTCAGTATCTGACTCATAGTTACAACAAGCAAAACACTATTGTCAGTGCTTCTCTGCTATTTATAGGGTTTTCAATGGCAGATTGATTTTTGGGAGTGGGTTGCCGGGTCTGCTTCCCAAGCCTACAGCACCTGGTGTTCTCAAGTGATCTCCCATCCAAGTACTAACCAGGCCTGACCCTGCTTAGCTTCCAAGATCTGACAGAATTGGATGCCACTGGGCTACCGCTGCAGTGAAGACTGGTTAGTGTTCAAAAACGAATCAGTGTAATCCATCATTTTAACAGGTTAAAGAAGAAGAGAAAAAATCATATGGCTATGTCAATTAATTCAGAAAAATCATTTGACAAAATAATCTACCCATTCATGATTCAAACTCTCAGGAAAGTAAGAATTAAGGGGAACATTTTAAATTTGGTTACGGACATCTACAAAAATATACTTAATCCTGAAAGACTGAATGTTTCCTCCCAAAGATCAGAAATAATGCAACGAATTCTGTTCTCACTACTCTTATTCAGTATAGTGATATTCCAGCCAGTGAAAGAAGGTTAGACCAAGAAATTAAAGGCATTCATGTCAGAAGGGAAGAGTTTAAGCTGTCCTTATTTACCAATGACATGAATGTCTACATAGAAAATCCCAAAGAATGTACAACTTTCACCAGGAAAACAACAAACAATACCCCTGCCCTTCAGAACATGAGGGAGTTCCGTAAGGTTTCAGGGTACAAGATAGGTACACAAATCAGTTATATTTCTATACACTAGCAATGAACATGTGGACACTACAATTCAATATACAGTAACATAATCAAAAGAAAAAAGAAATACTTAGGTATAAACCAACAAAGCTAGCCTCGTATGCCAAAAACTACAAAATACTAATGAGAGAAATAAGCAAAGATCTGAATAAATAGTGACGCCACACTCATGGATTAGAAGAGTCTATTGTTGTTGTTAGGTGCCCTCGAGGCAGTATCCAACTCATAGAGACCCTCATAGGGTTTTCAATGGCTGACTGTTTTGGGATTGCCTTGGGAGTGGATTGCCAGGCCCTTCTCCCATTTTTGTGGTGCTGGGAATAGAACTCGGGACCCAGAGACTGCAGCGCAGAGCTCTACCAACTGAGCTAAATCCCAGCCCAGAAGAGTCTATAGTAAAGATTTTAATTAAAAAGTTCATTTCAGTATGTGTTTAATTCAATTCCTACAAATATATCAGCAAACTTTTTATAGATATAGACAAGATAATTCTAAAATTAGCATGGAAAGGTAAAGAAGCTAGAACAGTTAAAATTTCTTTTGAAAAAGAGAATTGGAGGAGTTAGATTACTCAATTTTAAGACTTACTATATAGTTATAATAAGATTGATACTGGTAGAGGAATAGACTTAGAGATCAATGGATTAGAACAGAGAGTCCACACATAGACCCTATAATTATGCCCAACTAATTTTTGACAAAGGCATAAAAGCAATTCAATGGAGGAAAGATATACTTCAAAAAAATCCAGGTGCGGTAGCATATCCCCTGTAATCCCAGTGACTGAGGAGGCAGAGGCAAGACAATTACAGGTTAGAGGCCAAAGGCAGCTTACATAACTTAGTGAGATCCTGTCTCAAGACTAAACTAAACAAAACAAAACCAAAAAAAAAATGGGCTAGGGGTGCAGCCCACTAGTAGGGCACTTGTAAAGTATGTGTGAGGCCCTGGGTTCAGCCCAACAATACTGAAGAGAAAAAAGAAAAAGAAAAAAAAAAAAGGTGGAGCAATCATTGGTCATATGGAGGCAAAAACTCCAACATCAACCTCAGTTTATCCACTAGTTGATTTTACAGGGACCATGGATTAAAATGTGAAACTATAAAACTTTTAGGAAAAAAATAGAAAATGTTCAGGATCTAAGGTAAGACAGAGCACTTTTAGACTTGAAAACAAAAGCAAGATTGGTAAAATAAAAAGCTGACAAAATTGGACTTTATCAAAAAAAAAATGTTTGAAAGCTGGGCATGGAGGCTTACAGCTGTAAATCCCAGTGCCTCGCAGGGTAGAGGCAGGGGCATCACAGGTTTGAGACCAGAGGCAGCCTATGTAACTGTGAGACCCTGTCTCAAGAGAAGAAGTAGAAAATGGTCTGGGGTGCAGCCCAGTGGTAGAGCGCTTGCAAAATATGTGCAAGGTCCTGGGTTCAACACCCAAGTACTAGAAGGAAGGAAGGAATAAAGGAAGGAAGGAGAAAGAAAGAAAGAAGGAAACAAAGAAAAAAGAGAAAGAAATGAAAGAAGGAAAGAAAAGAGAGAAAGAGAAAGAAATGGAAAGAAAGGAAGAAAGAAAGAGAAATGTTTGTGGTGCGGAGGATACTGTTTAGAGGGTGAAAAGAGGGCTGGGCTGTTGCTCAGTGGTAGGTACACATTTTGCACAGCATGTATAAGGCCCTGGTTTTGATCTCCAGCAACACACACACACACACACACACACACACACACAGGCACGCACGCACACGATTAACTAGAGGTTGGAAAGACAAGCTCCAGACAGTGAGGAAGTATTTGCAGACCTGATAACCAACAGAGAAAGAGTACGCAGAATATACAAAGGACTTTTGAAACTCATCAGTAACAGTTTTAAATTAAAAACAAAAGTCTGCTGGTTTATCAGGTTAGAAAGTGAGCAACCGTCCTGACCATGGGCCTCCAGAGGAGCTATGGAGAGCACTTCTTTCAGGAGTTCCCCACCTCAGCTGTCCACAGGCTCCTCCAGCGAAACTCACAGAGCTCAGAGAAAGGCATGGAGCAGTGATAAATCACGGGTGGGCTGTTATCACGAGGAAGGAAGTTCTGACACCAGCTACACCAGGGACAGACCCAGAGGACATTCTGCTCAGTGAGATAAGCCAGTCATGAAGATACTGGATGACCTCATGTATTTGAGGGCCCCGGGCTGCTCAAACTCATGGAGACAGAAAGTAGAATGGTGAGTGTCAGGGGCTAGGGAGAGGCTGGGGAGTCAGTGTTTAGTGGGACACAGCCTCAGCTAAAGGAGATGGAAAGTTCTAGAGGTGGAGGGGGTTGAGCATGTGGGCAGCATGACCCACTGTCACTTCTCTGTCTTTGACAATTAAACTGGCTAATTCATCAGGAATTTTTTTTTTTCACCTTGGCTCCCAGGAAACTCATGGGGTTTAACCTGTTCTGCAGTACTTTTCCTTCAGCCAGGTTTTCTGTTCCAATGGACTGCCTCTCTTGCTTCATCTAACTCACTGAATTGGCTGGCTTTGTTTTTCCAGTTAACTGTCCTGCTTTGCAGCCCAGTGACCAGGGCTCAGACCCTTGCTTTGCTCCTGAGAGCTGTGTAGCCGGGGACAATTTGGCCTCGGATTTTCTCACTGTATGTTGGAGAGAATCAGAGCCTCCCCTGGGGCCCTGAGGAAGCCGTGGGTAATAAATAGGAAGTGCTGCAGGCCAGCGCTGGTGCGCGGCTGGGCGTGAGGACTTGAGCTGCTTCTGCTGGTGCACCCGCTGGTCCTCATTTTGAAAGCTGCTCAGACCTAAGCTGCTGTGACAAAATACCACACACCAGGAGGCGCTGACAGCAATTTACCGTCTGCGGATCTGGAGCCTAGGAGTTAGGGATCCTTGTGCGGCAGGTCTGGCTCTGGTGAGGAACCTTCTCACTGTGACTCGCCTCTGGGGACAGGTATACCCCTGGCCCGGGGGCGGCGTTGAGGTCCCTTGGCACGTGAATTGCAGAACAGACCCCGTGTGCCTCTGTCCACGTTGCTGACGCCACGGCAGGGGTTCCTGGCTGTGACCCTGGCCAGGGCCAAGCCTGGGGGCGGTCGGCTTCTTGGAGGGAGGTGGGTCAGCTTCTGCCCAGCTCGGGGGCCACCCACCCACAGCCTCTCTGGTGCCTCCTGCTTGGAGCCAACCTCGGAAGTCTCCCACGGGCCCCCCCTTGACGCCATCCCTCTGCGCGGGTGGCCCTTCAGACAGAGGGTGGAGGGAAGCGGGGAGCTGCCTTCCTGTTCTAGCCCCTCTGTTCAGCCCAGAAACAGATCCGATGGGGTGTGTATGTTTGGGGGGCCAGACATTGGGAGATTATTTTAAGGAATTGGCTCTGGCAGTGCTGGAGCCTGGCATGTCCAGGACCCAAGGGTGGTAGGAGGCTGGAGACAGAGGACCTGCAGGCTGAGTCCAGAGGCCCTTCCTGCTTGGGGAAGGGCTATTCTCGGATGGGTGAGGCCACCCATGCACGGAGGCCAGGCTGCTTTAACATTAATCTCAACTTCACAGGACGCGCTCACAGACACACCCAGAGCTGCATCTGACACCACTGCCGGCCCAGTGGATGTGTAAATTACCACCCTGTGCATGTCCACCCGCTGCCTGTGGGGTTCGCCTGGTCTGTCCCTGTTCTTCCCACGTGGAGGCTCAGCGGCTCCGTGACTAGCGAGTTCTGCTCCTCTGTGTGCCTCAGTATCTCCTTGTAAAAGGGGCCTTGAGGGGTGTCCGTAAGGACAAATACCCCAAGGATGGGTGTGGGAGGAGCTGAGCCTCCCCACTTGGGGTTCTCGGGGCAGCACAGGGCTGTGGGCAGTGGAGCACTGTGTCCGAGGAGGGAATCTCCAGGGTGAGGATCTGGATCATCTATTTATTCAGTCCATACTCGCACGAGATCCCCATGGGTACTGTAACAAATTGCCGACTGCGTGACTTAGACCACAGTGATGCGTCTGTCACAGCGCTGCAGACCACAGTCCGTGATCAAGGCCTCCGCAGGGCCCTGCTCCCCCTGAAGGCTGCCGAGGGCCTTTGGCCTCTCCTGTGTTCCTGTGGCTGTCAGGAGCTATGGGCTGCGTGTCTGCAAACCTCCAGGGTCCATATGTTGAAATCCTAGCCCCCAAGGTGGTAATTGCAGGAGGTGCGGCCTTGGGAGGTGACTAGGTCATGTGGGCGGAGCCGCTATGAATGGGGTTGTTGTTGGGTGCTGTTGATGCGGGTCTGACTCCTAGCAACCCTCATAGGGTTTTCAGTGGCTGATTGTTTCAGGATTGCCTCAGGAGTGGATTACCCTGTCCTCCTGTTTTTGTGGTGCTGGGGATCAAACCCATTGTCCTTATAAAAGACACCCTAAGGTTAGGGAGGGGCTGGGATTTAGCTCAGTTGGTAGAGCACTGCGCTGCAGTCTCTGAGGTCCTGAGTTCAGTTCCCAGCACCGCAAAAATGGGAGAAGGACTTGGCAATCCACTCCCAAGACAATCCCAAAACAGCCAGCCATTGAAAACCCTATGAGGGTCGCTATGAGTCGGACTCTACTCGACGGCACCTAACAACAACAACAACAAGGTTAGGGATTGGGAGAAGGACCCAGTAACCCACTCCCCAAAAAATCAATCCACCATTGAAAACCCTATGAATAACTGAGAGGCACTGACAATGGTGTTTCTCCTGTTGTATGTAGGGTTGCTATGAGTCGGACACAGACTCAATGGCACCTAAGAACAATAGCAACAAGGTTAGGGATATAACTCAACAGTAGAGCACTTGCCTAGCATGTACAAGGCCCTGGGTTCCACCTCCAGCACTTCAAAAAAAAAAAAAAAAAGTTAAGTCGTGTACAGTGGTACATGTCTGTAATCCCAGCAACTTGGGAGGCAGAGGCTGGAGGATGTCAAGTTTGAGACCAGAGGCAACCCATGCAATTTAGCAACACCCTATCCCAAGATAAAAAATAAAACAGGGGCTAGAGTGTATGTGAGGCCCTGGGTTCAACCTCCCAGTATTGCAATAAACAAACAAACAAACAAAAGGCAACCCAGAGAGCTCCCCTGCCTCTTTGCCACCTGATTCTGTAGCCAAGAGACATCGTCTGTGAGCCAGGAAGCAGCCTCACCACACACGAATCTGCAGGCACATCCGTCCTGTTCTTCCTGCCTCTAGAACCGTGAGCAGCTTATTCCTGTTGTTTATGAGCCCTGCGTGTGGCCATTTTTTACAGTAGCCCAAGTGGACAAGGACCCCTCCAGTTCTTTGTGTGTGGTGGTTTGAACCCACATTAACCCCACACATGTCTGTCAACTTGTCGAACTGGGGGGGTTTGCAAGTTGCTGTGATGCTGAAAGCTATGCCACTGGTATTTCAGATACCAGCAGGGCCACACATGGTGGACAGATGTCAGCTGAGCTTCTAGACTAAGACAGACTAGGGAGAAGGACCTGGCAGGCTACTCCTGAAACAAGTAACCATTGAAAACCCAATGAATAGCAGAGAAGCACTCTCAAGAATAGTACTGGAGAATGAACCCCTCTAGGCTGGAAGGCATTCAAGAAATGACTGGGGAAGAGTTGCCTCCTTAAAGATGATTTGAGCTTAATGATGGAATTGGAGTAAAGGCCCTGAGACCTCCTTTTGCTGATGTGGCATGACTCAAAATGAGAAGAAAGACAGTGGCTGCAACAATGGGCGTGAACATAAAAAAAGAGAGAGATCATGTGCATGGCACAGTGCTGGGTAGCATTTCGTTCTGCTGTACATAGTCGGTATGAGTCAGACCTGACAGCGCCTAACAATAACCACCTACGTTAACCTCTGTCTCCGTCTCCCCATGACCTTCTGCGGATGAAATATCACCAGTTCTATGCCCCATCTTTAAAATAAGTAACATTTATTTTATTCATGAAAGGAAAACTAGTAATTGCAGGAAATTTGGAAAGTACAGAAAACAAAAAACAAAAACCAAGCCATTGTGGCCCCAGTTGTGTTTTCTCAACAACCGCAGCAGCCGAGGAAGTCGGTCAGAGTGTTTGGGTTTTGGCTCAGTGGCCCAGCCTGTGTTCGCGGTGTCTGTGGCTGACTCGGCAGAACGCTGGGTGGGAAGTGCATGTGGGCTTGACCCCGGGGTCTCCGAGGGAAGAGACTTTCTCTCCTTTCTCTGTGTCCGCTTGCTGCTGGCGTTTCCTCAGGAATGAAAGCACGGGCCCGGCCTCACCGAGAAGTGTGGACCTCGTGGCCTCCTGGGCCTCCCAGCTTTCCTGGACCTTCTGAGGCGTAGACCCTGGTGCCCTGAGGCAGTGCCCCATCTGGGCTCTCACAAGACCACCACCAGAGGACAGGCCCTTTAAGGGCTCCACAGGGGTGGGTGGGCCACCTGCCCAGGGCGAGGGGCTCTCAGAGCGAGGAGGGCAGTGCTCCTAACCACCCAAGCTCAAAGGAGCCTGAGTCCTACTGGGTGCCGCTCCGTTCAGCTGCCCGGGGAGGCAGCCATGTGTGGTTGGTCTGCCAGGGTGGCCATGACAGGAAATGCGGATTGTCTTCTCACACGCTGGGGGCCAGAGGTCCAAGGTCAAGGTGTCTCGGGGCTGGTTGCCCGATGCCTCCCTCTGTGGCTTATAGATGGCGCGTCTCCGTGTCCTCACGTGACTGTCGTCTGTGTGTGTCTATGTCCTGGACTCCTTTTTCTTCCCTGTTTCCTATATTTTTTTGTACTAGGGGTTGAACCCAGGGTCTCAATCATGCTAGGCAAGTGCGCCACCACTGAGCTACACCCCCAGCCTCTATTTTTTTTTGTTCTGAGTCAGGGTCTCGCTGAGTTGTGCAGGCTGCTTCTGGCCTTGAACTCATGATCCTCCTGTCTGGCCTCTTGAGTCACTGGGATTTCAGGTGTGCGCCATAGTGCCTGGCTCCTCTTCTTAGCAGGACATACTCACAGGGGTGAGGGCCCGCCCTGATGGCCTCATTTTACCTTGTTGTTGTTGTTGTTGTTGTTGTTAGGTGCCGTCGAGTCGGGATCTCACTCATAGTGACCCTATGTACAACAGGCGAAACACTATTGTCAGTGCTTCTCTGCTGTTCATAGGGTTTTCAATGGTGGACTGATTTTTGGGAGGGGGTTGCCAGGTCCTTCTCCCAAGCCTGCAGCACCTGGTGTTCCCAGGTGGTCTCCCATCCAAGGACTAACCAGGGCCGACCCTGCTTAGTTTCCGAGATCTGACGGGATCGGATGCCACAGGGCTATGGCTGCAGGCCCCATTTTACCTTCGTCACCTCTTAAAGACTCGGCTCCAAATGCAGTCACATTCTGAGGTATTAAGGGTTGACTCTGACATGAACTTGGGGAGTGGGGACAACTTAACCATAAGAAGGGGACAAGTCTTTTCCCGGGACCTGGCTCCTGCCTGCCTGGGGCAAACGGCTCTGGAATCTTGGGGGTGATGTGTCAGAGGCCAAGGAGAGCCCCCGCTCTGGCTCAAGGAGGCTGCAGGACCATTGCTGCTTATTCTCCATCCCCCCTCGGCATGGTCAATGTCCTGTGGGAGAAGCTGGGGAGCCAGCCTGAGGACCCAGGGACACTGACCCCAGCAGCCTTTCCAGCCTCTCTTAGCCGCTGAGGGAGGGCAGCCCCTGCAGCCTCCGGTGGGCAGATCACAGTTGCAGTCTTCAGAGTTAGAGCAGTAGGGCAGAGCCAAGCCTTACCTCCCCCATTTGCTGGCCTTGTGCCCCCTCCCACTGTCCCCACGCGAGGGTGGAGGAGGACAGGCAGCCCAGCCGCATCCTGGGAGTTAGAGTGGAATGTGGCATCTCCTGTGGGCACAGCCAGGCACGCAGCCACTGTCCTATGCCAGAGGCGACCTGGAACACTTTCCACTGCCTGCTGTATACCTGCAACTGAGTCATCTGTGGGCTTAGCGCCCGCCCAGCCCTCAGGTTGAGTCAGTCCTGGTTCCTGTGCATCTGTGCAATCCGGTTCAAGTGCTGGCAGGCAGAGCCCGTCACATGGGCCCAGACGTTACACGGGAGGGGAGGGAAGCCACAGAAGGTAGCGCGGGCTGAGAGGCAGCACGCGGGGCCTTTGGAGGTAGCCGGCAGGTGCTTCCCCTACTTTTTTCCTCACCTGCAAAATCAAAGCTGAAACCACAAGAGGTGGCACTGCCTTTGTGAGAGGCAGAGGGGGACCTGGCTGGACCAGGTGCTATATTTCCAAGGGAGGAGGCCGTCAGCGCCCCACTCTGAGGATGTCACTTCAGGTGTAATGGGAGCAGGGCTTCAAGTCTGAACTTGACCCCAAATCTTGAACCCACCCCATGGAAGCAGTTTTTCTGTTGTTTGTTGTGGTATGAGCACGTGATCATACGTGTGCAGAGATCTAAATCCCGTGTGTAGGTAACGGGGCTTCAAACTAAGCCCAAACCCTGAGTCTGTTCTGGTTCAAGCGTTTAAAAAAATTTTCTCATCCAGAACCTGGAAATTGGGTTTGGGTTCAGCTTTTAATGTTGTGGATTTTTTTTTTTTTTTTTTTTGGTATCTATTAGCTATTTGTTGTTGTTGTTAGGTGCCAACCTAGCGACCCTCATAGGGTTTTCAATGGCTGGTTGTTTCAGGATTGCTTTGGGAGTGGATTGCCACATCCTTCTCCTATTTTTGTGGTGCTGAGGAATTGAACCAAGTGCATCAGGGAGCACAGAGCAGTGCTTTACCAACTGAGCCAAACCCCAGCCCATTAGCTATCTAAGCATTCAAAAAAATTGGATAAAAAATTATTTACCTACCTACATGTAGGATTAAAAATTTAAATCCAGTCTCAAACTCAACCCAGTCCCCCTAAATTTTAACATGTTGAACTTGCACCTGAAGTGGAGTCCATGTTTCCGTGTGGCTGTCAAAGCCCTGGCGGGGAGTTGGCCAATGTTGGGCGCACATTATTGCTTGAATTCCTGCAAAAGTTCCCAGGGAGAAGAACAATGGAAAACAGCAGGAAGGGGAGGCCATGGAGGCAGAGTGGGCAGCCAGATTGCGGGTGGCTGGGCGCAGTTCTCCTCCCTGCACTGAGTGGTCTGCAGCCCACCTGGGAATGTGAACAGCACTGTTGCTGTGTGTCCCCTGATGTGCAACGACGCTGACTATTGGGATCCTAGATGGGACCACTATCATAGGAGCTTATCTAGCCTGCCTGGAGGACTAACATCTATCCTCCGGGCAAGATGGCTCCTAGTGACCCTTGTCCCACATCCAGGTCTCTCTGGGCATCAAATGACCCAAGAGGGCACCTGCCTGCTTGGACCCCCTGTTATCTAATTGGCTATATCCAACCCTCACCTTGTCCTCTGATTGATAATTAAAGATCTCCCTCTGATTGGCTCAAAAGTTACATCCAGTTTCACCCCTCATTTACATATCCATCCTGATTGGTCCGGCCCAGTCTCATGAGCTGTAAGGTAATTGGTCAAGCCCTTATCACCATCAGTAATGTGGTTAAATCAGTTAAACTAGTTCTAAACCGCTAATCTGGCAGCTACATAAGGAGGGCCTGCTGGCCCTGATATGTGTTAGCCGCATCATCATTGAGAAGAGAGAGAGAGAGAGAGAGAGAGAGAGAGACATAAGACACGAGAGATGACAGAGACTGGCAAAGAGAAGACAGCTGCCATCAATACATCTAGCTGAGACTACCAGCAACAGACGAGAGCCTCTGGGCCCAGCGCCAGAGGCAGAAGAACAGCTTAGATCGCCAGTCAACAGAGGATAGTCTCTGGACCCAGCCCTGGAGACAGAAGACTGGCAGGGACCTTCAATCAGCTGAGGATAAGAAGAGCCTCCGGGCCCAGCGCTGGAGGCACAGCCGCAGCATCAGTTCCTGTTTGTTCCTGTTCATCTTCCTGTTAATAGTTTTAGTTGTTCTTTTGTAGCTGGCTTCCCGAAGCCTTTCTATCCTTGGCACTTGAGCTCAACCCACTCCTGTGGGAAGACCCTGATCCGCTGGCTGGTGACACCCCAAAGCTGACCAGTTCTGTCCCTCATGATGACGGACACTGTTCCCGGGACAGGAAGTTCCCCTGGAAAAGCCCCATCCAGGCTGGGCCAGCCCTGGCCACACGGGGTAGTCCAGTTTATGGGCTGTGCTGGCCAGGGCTGGGGCCTCTCCCCATTGCCTTCCAGACCAGGAGTCCTGCCTTGCCTGAGCCTGTCCGTCTGCACACAGGCTCGGCTGCTGGGGGCTGTGGTCACTCATGTGCTTTGGTTGTACCAGGTGCCCATCTGGGGCGTCTAACTCACCCCCAGGCCTCCACTGCCATGTGCAGCCATGGACTCAGGTGCGTGTGGGGACAGCTCCTGGTGCCAGGCTTTGGCTGACCCAGACGGCGTCTGTCCTGGTGCTGTGGGGCTGCTTGGCCATCAGGCGCAGATGCTAGTGGGCTTTCTCTGCAGCCTGAGGGAGGGGACCCCCCCACAAGGACTGGCCGGGGACTCTCCATCCCCATGGGCTCAGTCCACACGGTCGGAGCTTCCACGGCACGCACGTGGCTTTGAAGCAGAAGGCTAAGGGCAGCATTCCGCAGGGAGCCCGAGGGTCCTGCACCAGTTTCTGGGGCACCCATAGTGTAAGCCAGGCCGGCTACACCCACACTGGTGCCCACCATAGATTCAGCCCAGCTTTCTCTTCTTCCTTTCATTCATTTTGTTGCCTTAGGATGCGGTGTGGCTTAAAGCAGAGGAGGTGTAGGAGTGCGCACACGGATGTGTGTGCACATGGGATTCTGTGTGTATGTAAGCGTGCGCATGCGTGTCTTGTGTAGACCCGCATGTGTACGTCTGATTTGGGGCACACTCAGCCCTCTGTAATTGTGGCTTCCACATCCATTCATTCAACAAAGTTTGGATCAAAAATGTTCAAAAAAGTTGCATCTGTACTGAAATATATTGTTGGTGGTGTTAGGTGCCGTCCAGTCGGTATCCAACTCATAGCGACCCTCATAGGGTTTTCAGTGGTGTTTCGGGATTGCCTCGGGAGCGGATTGCCATATTCTTCTCCCATTTTTGTGGTGTTGGGAATCAAACCCAGGGCCTCAGATACTGCAGAATGGCACTCTACCAACTGAGCTAAATCCCAGCCCCATACATAAACTTGAGATGATTAAAAGTATATGTGAGATTCGGGTGCAGTGGGTCATGCCCCAAATCCCAGAGACTTGGGAAGTGGTGGCAGGAGAATCTCAAGTTCAAGGTCCCAGGCAGCCTGTATAACTTAGTGAACCCCTATCTCAGAATAAAAAGTTAAAAAAACAAAAAATGGGCTGGGGATGCAGCTCAGTGGTACAGAGCTTGCAAACACGCATGAGGTCCTGGGTTCAACCTCCCTGTACTGTGAGAAAAGAGCATATGTTAGGATGTGCGTCGGGTCTATGCAAACACTGGCGTGTTATGGAAGAGCCTGGAGAACCCATGGATTCTGCTGTCCGGGGTCCTGGAGCTGCTCCTCTGGGACCCTGAGGGATGGCCATATGTACATATAAGTGTGGGTGTCCGTGAGTGGAAAATTCTACAAGCTTCGGATACAGTTTGAGAAGGGCAAGAAGTGGCAAGGCAGGTTAAGTGAGGGGACCAAGCAGACGGAGGAGAGCAGGTGACAGGTCTTTCCTGGAGGGTGACAGGAAGGCAGAAGCACGCTGAGGTCTGCGCCCCTGCTGAGTTTTAGTAGTGTTTTTGCCAAAGTTGCCGCCTGCACTGCCTTTAGCAAGATCAAAGCGAAACTTGAAAGCAAAAGCAAGACGAGGTGTAGAAGCCACAGCCCCATCCGTACGCAGCGGGATTCGAGAAGAGATGGAAAATTTCACAGGCCAGCATGAATTATTCAGAGACAGGAAGTCACATTTTAGAATTCACCAAGAAGAACACATGCTCCGAGGGAAATGAACCAACTCAGAAGGAAAAGGTCCACAGAGCTCAGATTATGCAATGGACTTTAAAGATCAGCTCCTCAGGGTAGAAACTAACCAAACCCCGGGGAATCCGTTAGCAGGCTCTCTCTTTATTATTATTATTCTTTTTTTTCTTTTCTTTTTTTGCAGTCACTGCCTGGCACATGGCAGGCAAGCGCTCCACCACTGAACTGCACCCTCTGCTCCTTTTTTACGTTTTATTTGGAGACAGGGTCTAAATTACGCAGGCTGCCTCTGGCCTTGAACTCATGATCCTCCTGCCTCTGCCTCCCGCCTCGCTAGGATTACAGATGTGTGTCACAGCACCTGGCTCTCTGTTTTTTTTTTTTTTTTTTTTTTTTTTTTTTTTTTTTTTTTTTTTTTACTTTTTGAGATAGGGTCTCACTAAGTTAGGCAGACTGCCTCTGGTTTCGAACTTGTGATCCTGCTGCTTCTGCCTCCCAAGCTGCTGGGATTACACGCATGCGCCACCGTGCCCGGCTCGCTCTCTGTCTTTTTTATAAATTGAGAGTCCAGGAGGCCAGACACATGCGAGAGAAAACTGAGCAGGGCTGTGTGGGTGACTGTCTCCACCATGACAAGTGGGGGGCTGGGCCTCCCTGGGCAGACACCGTGCACCCAGCATGCCCCAAAGCCTGTCCCCAAAACAGGCAAGAAGAAAAGAGTTTCTCTCCTCCCCTGTGATGGAGACGCTCAAACGTGCTGAGGATTGAAATATCCAATCCTCACCTCTCCGTAAGCAGCCAGGCTTCTCTATCCCCGAGGTCAGGCAGGTGGGCGTCTGCCTCCCATGTCACTCCCACACATGGCCACTGTCCCCCAACCTCCCTTAGGCGCTGCGTCTCCCGTACATGCCACTGACCTCCCCCTCTGCTCATAAACACGGGACACGTGCACGTCTCCGCGCTCTGGCACCGTTCTGACTTTTTTTTTTTTTTTTTTGCGGTCCTGGGGGTTGAACCCAGGGCCTCGCGCCTGCATGCTCTGTAAGTGCTGGATGACTGAGCTGTACCCCCAGCCCATTTTTTTGACTTTTTGAGACAGGGTCTCACTAAGTTATGCAGACTGCCTCTGGTCTCGAACTTTCGATCCTCCCGCCTCCGCCTCCCGAGCCACTGGGATGACAGGGGTGCGCCACCACACCCGGCACCATTCTGACATTTAGTGTGGCATTTACACGGCCGTACGCATCACATCACACTAGTCAACTGTCCTAAGATACCTCTGTGGAGAAAGCACAGCGTCCCTCATCTCCACAGAGAGCTCACTGGATGCAGCCCCGAGACACACAGCTCTCCCAGAGAAAGAGGACAGTACCCATTTCTGTATAAGAATATATTATTTAAAAGGCAGTTTAAAAATAAAAATTCTGTACAGCGTCAGGAATTCCTTTTTTGTATCAGTGAACAAAATGGTCCTAGAAAACACGATCTGGGGTGTGAGGCCGTCCAGTGCCTGGAGCAGCTTGTCCCTGCGTGGAGATTTCCTCGGGGCTCCGCCAGCCCAGCCCGAAGGCCCACAGCGCTGCTGCTTCCTTGGCAGTCTGCGGGGACAGAAGATGACAGTTTGTCTCGGTGGGATTGGAAGCGCTCCGGGATCACCCAAGGACCATTTCTGCCAGTGCTAATTGAACCCAGGGACTCATCCATGCCAGGCAAATGCTCTACTACATGGCCCCCCCAGCCCCATCTTATCATTCTCTTTTTAATTTTGAGACAGGTCTCGCTAAGCTGTGCAGGCTGGCTTTGGACCCCAGCTTGTGAGCCTCCTTCCTCAGCCTCCCGAGCCTCTGGGGTAACAGGCATGTGCCATGGTGTTTGGCCACAAAGACCATTTTAAAAGAATGAGGTATCAGACTGTTAAACACATGCAGGCAAAATAAGACATCAGAGATCTCTCTGGAGCCATTCAAGATGATGACCCGACTTGATTCCATGCCACCATTTCCCCAGCACTCGCTATGGCCAGCGCTCTGCTTGTGTGGCTGCTAGAGCCACAAGAATGGCATTGTCACCCCTGGTTTAGAGACTAGGGCTCTGAGGTTCACAGAGGTGGAGACATGTGTGTCACTAGCAAAACTCGGGCTAACACTTCACTGCTGCTCTTACAAAACCAAAGCCAGCCCCCCAAGCTCTGTGCTTTGAATGCTTTACAAATGGACAGGCCCCCACAGGATCTGACAGACATCTGCACAGTGTGACCTCATTAGGAGCTGGCCACGTGGGCTGCTTCTGCCTTCCAGGTGGACTCAGTGTCATCCGTCAGCAGGGGCAGAGGAACATGCTGACGCTGATATAAGCAAATGCTTTTGAAAAGCTTTAAGGACTTCAACTGCACTTCACAAAATATGTTCTCTTTTAAGTGGTACACATCCTAGTCATTAATCCATTAACCGAAGCATGTACCCCTTCTTTAGAGCCTAATTCTAATTGTCATAGGCAAGGAATTAAAGTCTTACTTATTTAAAAGTATCCCATATGCTGTGGTTTGACTATGGCCTTAACCCGACATCGCCTATCAGCTGTGTGGTAGGCTGAGTGTCCCTCAAGGGTTCGTGTGTTGACGTTTAGTGCCATTATGAGGTATGAAGAGGGAGGGAACTTTTCTGTGGGGTGTGATTGGGAGAGAGGTGCGGCCCCTACACATTATCTCTCCTCTGGCATAGTTTTTCAATGCCCTCCTCACCTTAGTCTAAATTACCACACACATCGAGACGTCAATTCGGAGCCGCGTGACATTCGTTCCTCTTCCCATCTCTGCTCTTCTCTCTGGACTTCTCGGTGGCCCCGGATGTCAAGCTCTCGGTTTTCTTCTGTAACTAGGACAGAGGGCAGAGCAGGCCAGAGTTAGCACTAGGTGGGCAGTGGGTGAGTGCCTGCTCATCTCTTGGGAGGTTTCTGCCCCTTGCAGGTGTTCAAAGGTGAACGACTGTCCCTGCAAGCCCCGCACCGGGAGAGATGCACACAGGCTCGTCAGAGAGCTCTGGTGGGCCGCGACCTGCCTGCTATCTGTGGCGTCACCTCAGGCAGCGATGCTCAGGCTGGCTGCAGCCCCCACAGCCACAGGGATGGGGGGGCTGAGGCTGCAGCTCAGGCTCCGCCCCTTCACCTCTTTGGGTGCCTCTCTTTTCAGGGACAGGAAGACGTGACAGTCCTGGTGTCCTCACCCAATGCCTGGGTGGCAGGCATTGGACATCGGTCATAGCAGTGGCATGTGGCCCAAGAGAGAGGCGGAGGCCTTGCTTGCCCTCCTGCCAAGGGTCTGGGCTGGGGGGGGGCCCTCTTGCTTGTGTCCTGTGCTGAGCATGGTTTGCTCTTGCCTTTTAGAATTGTAGAGACCTCACTGTGACCTTCTGGTGGAAGAATACAACTAGGGCCACCAGGAGAGCGGATCTGGATTGTCGACCCACTTATGAGCAGGGCTTCCAACCCAAGAGAAACTGGGTTCAGGTTAGGGTGCGGGTTCAATATGTTAAAATGTAGAGGCTTCGGGATGGATTGAAATTTTAATCCTATGTGTAGAGAAACAAATTATTTTCAATTTTTATGTATAATGAAATAGCTAGTGATAGGAAAAAAGAAAACATTAAAAGCTGGACCTGAACCCAATTTTTCACCGGGTTTGGGTTGCGAAAACTTGCAAACATGTTTGACCTGGATGGGTGCAGAGTTTGGGTGTCGGTTCGGGTTCAGTTTGAAGCCCTGCACACAGGATTTAAACCTGGATCCGAGCCCTCTAAATTTCAGCACACTGAACCTCCACCCTAGCCCGAACCAAGTTTTCAGGGTTTGAAGCCCTGCCCGTAAGCACTTCCGCGGCACCTACGGTAAGACAGCCTGGCGGTGTGCGCGGGTGGGTGCTGCGGTGACCGGCGTGCGCGTGCGCCGGGCCGCCTTTACCTCTTTCATGGCGTCATCCAGCTGCTTCAGCTCCTCGTAGTGATCTCTGGATTCCCAGAGCGGCTGCAGCATGATTTCCTCAACCACAGGGAAGAGCTGGGGAGAGACGGCCGCGCTTCAGCTGCCGCTCTGAGGCGACAGAGGACGACGCAGGCGCAGAGCCCTCAGGCCTCAGGCCCCGGGCTTCCAGGAAATTTGCTTCCTCCCAGGAGGGCCCTTCACAGGCCTCCTGGGGTGGGGCCTCCAGGGAAATCCAAGGTGACAGAGGTGCGAAGCCACTTGGCCAGCCCCACGCTCTGGGGACCCTGGCCCAGCCCCTGCCACATAGCCAGTCTCCAGGTTCTGTTTCCAGCTCTGCCACTCCTCATAGGACCTCACAAAGCCCACGCCCACCCGAGGGTGGGGGGGTGCCCACAGGGGGCGGGGCTGGGTAAGTAGGGGTAAGAGGTGAATCTGTTTTGGACACCGGGGAGTGGAAACAAGGATGAGGCAGGCAGCCGGGCAGCTGGGGATTCTTAGGGAGCTGGGGACTGGGGACAAGGCCGGCCATGGGTGCAGCAGCAGATGGGAGGAGAGGGGCCTGGATCTAGGATTCCCCGGGCTCAGGGCGCTGATTCCAGCTGGTCCTTCAGGGGCGAGGCCTGGCAGGACAGGGGAGCCAGGCTGGTGTGGAGGCCGCAGTGACCGAGGGGTGGAGAGCAGGGTCCGAGGGCCCAGCAGGCGGGGCAGGGAGCCCAGAGCTGAGAGTGCCTGGGCAGTGGTCACCGTGTCAGCGGATGCTGAGGCTTCTGAGGGCGCGTGTGGATCTGTGTGCGTTTGTGTGCACGTGTATCTTCCACTGCGCCATCATCAGCGTGTGGTGACGGCCACTCACCTTGGTCACTGTCTCGAACATGGGGATCAGGACAAACTTGATGAACCCAATCTGGGCCGTAGCTTTGGTCACTTTGTCTCGGTCCATGAATGGGGCCACAGGAAGGCCTTCTGACTTCTCGCGGTCACTCTGCGGGGATCGCAGGGGACAGTGGCATTAGAGAGAGGCGCCCACCGAATCTGAGGTTCGTGGCGCGTCCCTGCCCTCAGAGAAAGAACAAAAGGACCTGACCAGCCCACGACCTGCCTCGCCCCGTGGCAGCCACGCATCAGGCAGGACAAGGCCGAGGAGGGGCGGCAGTCTGTGGCTGAGCAGGAGCTTCTGCTGGGTGTGCACAGCGGAGCCATGGGGACCGAGCACAGGGACAGGCAGCTCCTCAGAGGCTTCAGGGGCTGCTCAGGCTGCACCTTGCCTCTGTCTCCCTTGACACCCCCCGCCAGCTGACCTGCCTGGCCTCGCCCCTCCCCGGGGTGCCCCTGCCTCTCTGGCTTTTGTTTCTGGACTTCAAGGCAGTTCGCTTTCCAGTCTGCTCCTGACGGTGGCTCTGTGAGTGGGGATGGTGGCGGTTTTGTGACCTGAGCTTCTGAGCTGACCCTTTCATTCCCATCTGGGTGGCGTCCTTTGCATTTCTGCTTTGTGTGCTGGGAAGGTGCCCTGCAGGCTGGTGGAGCACAGGCTGGGTACGCTGGTCCCCGTGCTCTCTCAAAGAAAGGCCTGAGAAGCTTGAGGGCTTTGACAGTCTCTTGTTGTTGTTGTTGTTAGGTGCCGTCGAGTCGAGTCCGACTCATAGCGACCCTCATAGGGTTTTCAATGGCTGACTGTTTTGGGATTGCCTTGGGAGTGGATTGCCAGGTCCTTCTCCCATTTTTGCGGTGCTAGGAATTGAACTCGGGACCTCAGAGACTGCAGAGCAGCACTCTACCAACTGAGCTAAACCCCAGCCCTAAAATCAGATGATTGTTGTTACGTGTTGTCGAGTTGTGTCTGACCCATAGCGACTCTTATAGGGTTTTTGATAGGTGATTGTTTCGGGATTGCCTTGGGAGTGGATTGCCTCATCCTTCTCCCTGAGAGTCTCTTACCTGCATAAAATATTCCTCTAACAAGCAGTCCACCCAGGGCTCTGCCACTTCCATGGGGCGGACCTCGTTAGAGATATCGCAACACTTTATGAGAATCATCTTCAGCTGAAAGGAGAGAGGTGGGCATTCAGGCAACGGGAGCCATAACAGAGCCTGCTGTCTCTGGGTCGGATGGACAGGTCTTACTGCTGGCCCCATTTGCTGATATGGCATGGCTCAAAATAAGGGCAGCTGCTGGGCAAACTCAGGCCCCCTTCTTGGGAGAATACTTCCCCTTATCCTGGAGGATGGCTCTTCAGGAGGCAGCCTTGTGGTGACCCAGAGAACCAGCTAGCGGGATGCTAGGAGCTCATACAGCAGTGCCCCAGGGTAAAAGAGAGCGACTTACCAGCGTCCTGTGCTCCTCGTTACTGTAGTCAAAGTCCTCCATCTTTTCCTTGAAAGAATCCATAATTTCCGCGTGCCTCGCCATGTCAGTCGCCAGGATTAATGTGATCATCCCCTGAACCACGGGAGAACAGAGCGTCAGCACCGGCGAAGCTCAGTGCCCGTGCCGCGGGCAGTTGCCGTGCACTGGGCCCTGTGGGCTCAAGCCCATCTGTGTGACTGAAGCCCCTGTGTATGCTGTGACCTGTGGGCTGGCATGACCACTGACTCGCATGTTGCAGGCTTACAGGTTAGCTGATGGATCACAGAGCTTACTTGTGAAATCCAGCAGATTCTAGCTGAGGAAAAACTGTCTCCTAGATGTAGTAATGGGCTGGGATTTAGCTCAGTTGGTAGAGCACTGCGCTGCAGTCTCTGAGGTCCTGAGTTCAATTCCCAGCACCGCAAAAATGGGAGAAGGACCTGGCAATCCACTCCCAAGGCAATCCCGAAACAGCCATTGAAAACCCTATGAGGGTTGCTATGAGTCAGATACCGACTCGACGGCACCTAACAACAACAACAGATGTAGTAATCTTGTGTTGTTAGGTGCCATTGAGTCGGGTCCCACTCATAGTGACCCTATGCACAAAAGAATGAAGCACTACCCAACATCGTGCCAGGCACACCATCTTTTTTATATTTAAGCCCATTGTTGCAGACACTGTGTCAATCCAGTGGAGGGTTTTCCTTTTTTCATGGACCTGCCACTCTCCTGAACACGATGTCCTTCTCCAGGGATTAGTCCCTCCTGACTACATGTCCAAAATAGGTAATAGATCTAGCCATCCTTGCTTCCAAGGAGCACTCTGGTTGCACTTCTTCTAGGATGGATCTGTTGGTTATTTTGGCAGTCCATGGTATAATCAATATTCGTCTCCAGCACAATTCAAAAGCATCAATTCTTCTGTGTCCCTTATTCAATGTCCAGCTTTCACAAATGTATGATGCGACTGAAAATCCCATGGCATGAGTCAGGTGCACCTTCATCTTCAATGTGACATCTTTACTTTTCAGTACTTTAAAGAGGTCTTTTGCAGTAGCTTTTCTCAATGCAATGTGTCTTTTGACAGGCAAGTGAAGGGTAGTTATCTAGATAAATGATTTACTCTTTTCTGGCATCAGTAACTGATTTTCCAACAGCATTTCTTCCTATTATCTAATCTACGCATGATTATATGTGTATATATTGTTTCAGAATTATCAAAGTCAGAATATACTTAATAACATGCTCCATAACAAACCTGTAAATGAGTATGCAATGAATTTTAAAAATATTTCTGTCAGTTTGTTATGTTGTGGTGGCTTGCATGTTGCTGTAATGCTGAAAGCTATGCTACCAGTATTGCAGATACCAGCAGGGTCACCCATGGTGGATGGGTTTCAGCTGAGCTTCCAGGCTAAGACAGACTAGGGAGAAGGACCTGGCAGCCCACCCCCGAAACAATTAGCCATTGAAAACCCTATGAATAGCAGAAAAACACTGTGAGATATAGTGCTGGAAAATGAGCTCCTCATTTGGAAGATACTCAAAAGATGACTGGGGAAGAGTTGTCTCCTAAAAGTAGAGTCTATCGTGATGATGGAAATGGAGTAAAGCCCCAGGGACCTCCATTTGCTGATATGGTATGACTCAAAATGAGAAGGACAGCTGTAAACATCCATTAATAACTAGAACACGGAATATACACAGTATGAATGCAGGAAAATTATAAATCAAGAGTAAAATGGAGCACATAAACATTGACATTCTAGGCATCAGTGAGCTAAAATGGACTGGTATGGGCCATTCTGAATCACATAATCATACGTTCTACTATGCTGGGAGTGACAACTGAAAGAGAAGTGAGGTTGCATTCATCATCAAAAAGACATCTCAAGATCTGTCCTGAAGTACAATGCTGTCAGTGATAGAATAATATGCATATACCTACAAGGAAGGCCAGTTAATATGACTATTATTTGAATTTATGCATCCACTAGAAAAGCCACGGGCTGGGATTTAGCTCAGTGGGTAGAGCACTGTGCTACAGTCTCTGAGGTCTCGAGTTCAATTCCCAGCACCGCAAAAATGGGAGAAGGGCCTAGCAATCCACTCCCAAGGCAATCCTGAAACAGTCAGCCATTGAAAACACTATGAGGGTCGCTATGAGTTGGATACTGACTCGACGGCACCCAACAACAACAACAACAACAACAACAACAACAAGAAAAGCCACAAATGAAGAGAAGAAAGACTTCTACCAGCTTCTGCAATCTGAAATAGATTGAACATACAATCAGGATGTACTGATAATTACTGGTGACTGGAATGCAAAAGCTGGAAACAAAGAAGGTTCAGTAGTTAGAAAATACAGCCTTGGTGACAGAAAAGATACTGGAGATCACATGATAGAATTTTGTCAGACCAATGACTTTTTCATTGCAAATACATTTTTTCACCTACATAAATGGCAGCTATACACATGAAATTCACCAGATGGAACATACAGGAACCAAACTGACTATATTTGTGGAAAGAGATGATGGAAAACCTCAATATCAAAAGTCAGAACAAGACCAGGTGCTGATGTGGATCAGACCACAAACTGCTCATATGTAGGTTGAAACTGAAACTGAAGAAAATTAGAACAAATGTACCCAGTGCCAAAGTATGACCTTGGGTATATCCCACTTGAGTTCAGAGACCACCAGAAAGACAGGTTTAATGCATTAGACACTAATGATAGAAGACTGGAAAAGTTATGGCATGACATCAAAGACATCATTCATGAGGAAAGCAAAGGTTATTAAAAAGATAGAAAAAAAGAAAAGACCAAATTACATGTCAAAAGAGACTCTGAAACTTGCCCTGAATATACAGCAGCTAAAGCAAAAGGAAGACAGGATGAAGTTAAAGAACTAAACAAAAGATTCCAAAGGGCAGCTTGAGAAGACAAAATCAAATATTATAATGACATGTACAAAGACCTAGAGATAGAAAACCAAAAGGGAAGAATGTAATCTGTTCTTCTCAAGCTTAAAGAATTGAAGAAAAAATTTAAGCCTCAAGTGGCAATAGTGAAGGATTCTACAGGGAAAATATTAAATGACGCAGGAAATATCAAAAGAAGATGGGAGGAATACACAGACTCATTATACCAGAAAGAATTGGTGAATGACCAACCACTTCAAGAAGTTGCATATGATCAGGAGCCAGTGTTACTGAAGGAAGAAGTAGAAACTGCCTTGAAGGAATTGGCAAAACACAGGGCTCCAGGAATTAATGGAATACCAATAGAGATATTCCAACAAACGGATGCAGCACTGAGGTGCTCACTTGTTTATGCCAAGAGATTTGGAAAACAACTACCTGACCAATTGACTGGAAGAGATCCATATGTGTGCTTATTCCCAAGAAAGGGGATCCAACCAAATGTGGAAACGATCGAATAGTATCAATATCACAGAAGTAAAATTTTGCTGAAGATCATTCAAAAGTGACTGCAGCAGTACATAGGGAACTGCTGGAAAATTAAGCTGGATTTAGAAGAGGGTATGGAACCAAGGACACCATTGCTAATGTCAGGTGGATATTAGCCTAAAGCAGAGAATACCAGGAAGATGTCTGTCTATATTTTATGGACTATGCAAAGGCATGTGACTATGTGGATCATAACCAATTATGAATAACACTGTGAAGAATGGGAATACCAAACCACTTAATTGTACTCATGAGGAGTCTGTACATGGACAAGGAGGCAGTTGTTCAAACAGAACAAGGAAACGCTGCCTGGTTTAAAGTAAAAAAAAGTATGCATAAGGGCTGTATCCTTTCACCATACCTCTACAATCTCTATGCTGAGCAAATAATCTGAGAAACTGGATTTCATGAAGAAGAACGTGGCATTAGGGTTGGAGGAAGACTCATTAACAATCTGTGTTATGCAGATGACCCAACTCTGCTTGCTGGAAGTGAAGAGGATTTGAAACTTGATGATGAAGACCAAAGGACACAGCCTTCAGTATGGATTGTGACTCAACATCAAGAAAACAAAAATCCTTACAGAGGGTCAGTAAGCAACCTCGTGTTCAATGGAGAATGACTGAGGTTGTCCAAGATTTTGCTTTCCTTGGTTCAATGATCAACACTAATGGAAGCAGCAGTCAAGAAATCAAAAGACACATTGCATTGGGAAAAGCTGTTGCAAAAGACCTCTTTGAAGTGCTGAAAAGTAAAAATGTCACATTGAAGATGAAGGTGCACCTGACTCATGCCATGGTATTTTCAGTCACATCACATGGTTGTGAAAGCTGGACATTGACTAAGGGAGACAGGAGAAGAATTAATGGTTTTGAATTATGGTGGTAGAGATGAATATTGAATATATCATGGACTGCCAAAATAACCACACAGACATATCCTAGAAGAAGTGCAACCAGAGTACTCCTTGAGAACAAGGATGGCGATATTGTGCCTTACATATTTCAAATATGTAGTCAGGAAAGACCAATCCCTGGAGAAGGACATCATGTTTGGGATAGTGGCAGGGCAACAACAAAAAAAAAGAAAAACCCTCCACTAGGTGGACTGACATAGTGGTTGCAACAATGGGCTCAAACATCACTAAGATCATGTGCCTGGCACAGAATTGAGGAGTGTTTCATTCTGTTGTAGATGCGATCACTATGAGTCGGACTTGACTCTATGGCACCTAACAACAACAACATGGTTTGAATATGGTTGGTCCCTTCCAAAACTTATGTTGAAATTTGGTTTCTAATGTGACTGTGTTGATCAGTAGTGGGATCTTTAAGGAGTGTTTAGATCATACCCTTGTGAAGGGATTAATGTCACTCACATACGACTGGGTTAAGTCTTCAAGGAGTGAGTGAGTTATCACACTCTCTTGCCCTTTGTGATGCCATGACACAACACAGGGCCCTCACCAAAAGCTGAGCGATGTGGGCGCCATCCTGTTGGATTTCCCAGCCTCCAGAACTGGGAGGAAAAGTAAACTTCTTCCCCATCTTTGATATTTTGTTATAACAGCAGAAAATGGCCTAAGACAATTACTTTGTTAGCCAAATATTGGTTAGGAGAAGTAGCACCATTCAAGAATTCAAGACCACGCCCATCATCCATCCTTCCACTCCTTCATTTATCAACCCTTCTGTCCACGCATGCCTCCATCACCCATGCATCCACCTCTCTATACACCCATCTGTCCCTCCACCCACCCAGTCCACAAATGTTTACACAACATCTCTGTGCCAGGTATGGTGTCCCACTTTTCCAAGAGAACAAAACCACCAGGATGAAATGCAAAAGCCAAATCAATCAATTGAGGAACCTTAAACGTATACTGTTTGAGTAGGTATCACTTCCATTTTGAACTACGCACTTTTGGCAAAGACTGAATTCTGTTATTAATGAAGGCCTTATTCAGTGATTCCTCAATCACAAAATATTTTTTTTTTAAATTAGGACAATCAATTTTTCACCCCTAGAACATCTTATCCTAAAGCTAATGAAGTTTTGAAGCAGTACAACTCTCAGACTCCTCATGGGGGCTGCGTGAGGATGAGCCTGTTTCTAGGAGGCAGGTGCGGATGACCTACCCCACTAGGACCAGCCACACACTAAGGGGTGCTCCGGGTCCCACTGCGGGAGGAGCTGTCACGGGTCAGCTGCTGCGTGGAGTGGCCTGTATGGCATCTCCCTTCATCACTCCCCCTTCACCCACTTCAGAGGAAGGCTGGCTACAGCTCATCCTAGCAGCACACAGGACAGGCCTAGGGGGTGTATCCATAAACAGGGAGGACAGGGAAGGCGGCTACAGATATGGGGGGGGGATAATTGTACCCGGAACCTGTGATTCAATAATCACTGTAATTAACCACTACAGTTGGCTTTGAACTTCCTGGGGTGCAGACAAATGGAGAAACAATGCTTTATCAGGCTGTTGCTCTCTGATAAAGGGAGATGAGTGTTTTCCCAGCACTGGGTCTTTGTAGGTCAGATCAGTTGCATGGGAAAGAAGCCATCTGATACTCACAGAGGGCAAGGTAAGCCGGGCACGGTGGCGCATGCCTGTAATCCCAGTGGCTCGGGAGGTGGAGGCAGGAGGATTGCAAGTTCGAGACTAGAGGCAGTCTGCATAACTTAGCGAGACCCTGTCTCAAAAAGTAAAAAAATGGGATGGGGGTGTAGCTCAGTGGTCCAGCACTTGCAGAGCATGCAAGCCCTGAGTTCAACCCCCAGTACTGCAAAACAAACAAACAAACAAACAAAAATAAACAAACAAAAACCCAAAACAAAACAAAAAAAACAAAGGGCAAGGTTCCTGGGCAGGACCCCAGCAGGCGATCCTCAGAGGGACTGGAGACACTCTCCACGTGAGTGTCCCGGGCAGCCAGGCAAAGTAGTGCCCACTGGGCAGCTTCCAGCCGCAGGAATGCATTCCCTCACGGTTCTGGGGACCAGCGGGCCAAGACCCAGGTGTCAGCAGGGCCTGCTCCCTCCAGGGGCTCCAGGGAAGGGGCTTTCTTTGCCTCTTCCAGCTCCTGGTGGCCCCCGCTGTCCCTTGGCTCTCTGCCTCTGTTGGCACAGGGCCTTCCCCTCTGCACCCAGGCCTCTCCTCTTCTGCCCCTTGTAAGACTCAGGGCCCACCTGGCAATCCACAGTGACAGCTGGAGACCCTAACTTGAGTCCCTTTCACAGGCTTTGTGGGGGATGGGGGGGCTACCATTTAGTCCATGACGACTCTGCCGGGGTCACTCTCAGACCCTATGGACGTCAGTGATGGGGCTCCGGGTCACGCTTGGGTAGGGATGCCCTGTGTGGAGGGCGTTGTCTCTGGTGGACCGGAAGTGTCTGTCCCAGTGCAGGGGCCATGAGAACTTGGCTGCTCAGGTGTAGGGTGGGGGACTGAGGAGGAGCTGGGACTGTGGGGAGTGTGGCAAGGCAATGAAAAAAAGAAAAACCCTCCACTAGATGGACTGACACAGTGGTTGCAACAATGGGCTCAAACATAAATAAGATCATGTGCCTGGCACAGAATTGAGGAGTGTTTCATTCTGTTATAGGTAGGATCACTATGAGTCAGACTCGACTCTATGGCATGTAACAACAACAATATGGGGGGCTACGCGGAATGGCAGTGAGGTGCAGCCCAGCAGAACACGAGGTGTGCATGGCGAGGGTTCTGTCTTCTTGGGGCCCCTGGCCCGGAAGAGGCTGGGAAGGGGCAGGTTCCAGGTCCCTGGTGGCCACTACCGTGACCAGGATTCTCAGGGAGCCTCCAGCGCCTGCAGAGCGCAGCTCTGCTCTGACCCCCGACCCCGTCCTCCGCCCCGCGCACCTGCCGGATCTGCTTGAAGCCGTCGGGCGGCACGCTGGAGAAGATGTTGCACTCGGGCTGCGCCAGGATCTGGAAGGCCACGGCACAGTGGTGGTTCTCCAGCGGAGAGATGTCGTTGTAGCGCACGGCCAGCTCCGTGCGGGCGTTGATCTGGTACCTGGAACACGGGAGAGAGCAGGGAGGTGCAGGCACCCTGCCTCGGCCGGAAGGAAGCGTCCAGGTGACTGGACGCCGTCTGCCCGTGCCGGGAAGTCGCCTCTGCAGGCTCCCAGACTCCTGCCGCCCCTGTTACTAGATGGCCCCCATCTCTGGAGTTCACCCAGAAGGTCTGGTGTGTGACCTCAGCTGGGTCCCAGACGGTGCCCTGAGGGCATCGTGGCTCCTGTGGAGGCGGTCGAGGATGTGCAAAGGCAGACGTGTGGGACAGGAAACAGGCTGTGTTTCGAGGCGTGCTGAGCTGAAGGCCCCTTGCTGGCCTGTGCTCGGCAGCCGTGCAAGGGTGAATGTGCAGAAGGGAGCAGGCAGGGCCTGGCATGGCCTCTTCCAAGGAGCACCTGCGGCCACACCTGGAATCTGCTCTGTCCTGAGGGTGGCGTGGATCTGGTGCATGTTTAATGTCATCACACAGACACACAGATGCTTTAGAAAGGACCCAGCTGCCACTGTTGACACCAACCACACCAAGGGGCTGGACTCCTGGTTGTGGCCCTGGACCTCGGCCTGTTCTTTGCAAGCAGACTGGGGAGGTAGCATGGAGGGCTGCTGTCCTCGCCTGGGTGAGGGGATGGGTTGCCACTGCAGGGCTTGGCTGGTCACCTGCCCAGCCTACAGCCAGGACGGTGAGGGGCTTGCTGCCCGCTGGGCCTCCTAGCCCTGAAGGTTCCCTCCCAGGGGAGGCCCAGCATCCAGACAAAGCCCCAAAGCTGGGAGCTGTGCCACAGGGCTGGGACCCCAGTGACCGCTCCAACTGGGAGCCCACAGGGGGGTGAGCTGCCAGGTTCCCCTGAGAGAATGCACTTTGGAAAGGGGCAGAGAGTCAAAGCCGCCTTACGTACGTGTTGTTGTAACCCGGATGATCCAGATCGTGGCAGATGGCCGCGGTCAACAGGACCAAGATGTCCATCTGGGAGAGCTTCTCCTGGATTGGGGACAGAGTCAGCTTTCTGTCCTCCTCCCCAGCAGGGCGGGAGGCATGGACTGGGGCAGGGGCCCTGGGGCGGGGGTGGAACAGGCAGGTGGGGGCCCAGTGGCCACTCGACCCTGGGCTTGCGATGGCAATGAGAAGCTGGTGACCCCAGGCCACTGCCATCTCAGTGGACCGGCGCTGCTGACCCCTGCTTGGGTAAACTGAGGCTGGGGGGTGTGGGTGGGACCCACCTGGAGCCCGCAGAGCCACACCATGCTGTACATCATCTGGGCCACGCAGAAGCAATGCCGGAAGTTGTGGAAGGGGTTGTCCCTGTAGTTGTCATGCACGCAGCGCTGCGAGGAAGCAGAGGGTTGAGGGTTGGAGCCACCCGTGCGCAGGGCTTGCCTTCCCCTGGTGGCCCAGGACAGGGTCTGGATGCTTCCCGCCAGACTCTCGACTGAGCCCGAGGCCCGGGTGGCCTGAGGAACCCAAGAAAGTACCACGGCACCTGGGGGCAGGGACTAAGGTGTCCCCCGAGATGTCAGCGGAGCCTCATGGAGACGCAAAGCTTGGGGGAGGGCAGGGGACATTATGTGAAGCTCCGGGTCTCCAGTACCATGGGGCTGTTAAGAGGCTCTTAGTGCTTGGCTCTGAGCAGCATTCTATGTAAAAAGGGATCTGGTAAGCGCACACTCGTCCACACGCCCATGTGCTCCCTGCTCACACCCGCACCCCACACCCGAGTTCCCACGCTCCACGTGCACCTGCCGCCTCCCCGGTCCCTCCCTGACTCACGCTATTTCCCTGTTCCTCAGGGCGGATGGGAGGACCCAGAGGGGCTCCCCAGGAGTGACACCCCCCTCATGGAGGCCCAGCCCCTCTGGGAGGCATGCGGCTGTCCACTCGTCCACTCTCGCGGGCCTGGAGGAGCCCGGCCCGGCCAGGCGTGGGCTCGGCACTCACCAGCCACCTCCTGAGTGTGACGGGGTTGATGCTGAAGTCCCGGACCAGGCCGAGGTCGTGGTACATGTGCTCCAGGCAGCTCAGCATCTGGGGGCCAGGGAGGGCGGTCAGCAGGGGCAGCAGGCGCTGGCTGCCCCACTCCTCTCCTGGGCTGGGAATTGCCACGAGGGTGGGGGGCAGTCCGAAGCCTGGCTGGTGGGCACCAGAGGGGGTGGAGAGCAGGCGGGCCTCTAGAGAGAGGGGGGCTGCTCACGAGCCCACGAGAATTCCAGGTGGGGTGGGACGGCGAAGGGCAGAGGCGACCAACCCGACCTTACTGACCCCCACTCATGAAAACAGTCCCGGTCCATCAGGGGCACAGCTCAAGGATCCAGGACACAGCTCACGTACCGCACACTCGGGGATGGGCACCTCACCAAGGGGAGGCCCTGCATTTGCCTAAAGCTGACAGTCGAAGGGGCTTTGGGGGCTTAGACCCCCGAATGCTGAAGTGGGCTCCCCTGGCGCCCTGTTTGGAACAGAGACGCTGTCCACCGTCCGAGTCCTGGACTGGAGGGCGGGGCTGTGCCTGGGCGGGGGCTGTCGTCCAGGGACCCCTGTGTGGGGTGCGATGGATGTTGTGTCCAGCCCTATTGCCATTGCTGAGGTCTGGGTGAACACGGCCCAGAGCTTCGCACTGACGAAGCCAGGGAGGGAGCGAGGAAACGAGGAAATCCTGAGAGCCAGCTGGGGTGGGCCTGGCTTCCTGAGAGAAGCTGGTCTTGGATGTGGAACCCAGGAAGACGGGAGACCTTCAAACTGGGGACTGGCGAGAGACACTCCTGGGGGTGGGTAGTGTGACCCGGCCCAGGGCCTCCCCCAGGGCCACACACCTGTGCCTGTCTCCACCCTTGATACGGGGCAGTGGGCTAGGGGTGTCCAGTGCGGGGGAAGCAGGAAACCCTGGGTGCTGGAGGACCACAAGGCGAGCTGTCCAGTACGGAAGCGTGAACCCTTCAGCTCACGGGGCACCCTTCATGTGTCTCCAGCCTTGGGCAGTGCTGCACCCGCAATTTCACCAAGACATCCACCAGTCCCTGCTGGGCCTGGCATGTCCCCCGCCCCCCGACATCTGCCTCTGCACTACTCAGAAAAGGGACTGAATTTTGTCCCACCGACATTAAGAAACACGTTGAATGAAGCCCAGGCCCCCAGTGTGACCGTATCTGGAGACAGAATCTTGACAGAGCGCCATTAAGGTAAAGTAGGGTCATCAGGGCGGCCTGATCAGTCCGTGTCCTAAGAAGCAGAGCCCAGGACCCAGGCACAGGGGGACGACTTGTGAGGACACAGGGAGAGGGTGTCATCTGCAACCCAGGAGAGAGGCCTGAGGGGAGCCGGCCCTGAGACACTGGAACTTGGCTTTCTCAGCCCAGGGCTGTGAGGCCAGGCCTTTCTGTGCTTAAGCCGCCTGGTCCGTGGACTTTGTCGTCGTGGCCTGAGCAGATGAAGTCCGGGTGCCGCTGTGGTCCGTGCTCACTGGTCACGTCGTATCTGAGACCGGGAAATGCCGCGGGGAGGTGCAGGTTTGTGATCCCATCCTTCCACACCTTCGGGAGCTGAGGATCCTGTGGCATCCCCACTAGTTCATTTGGAAAACCGGAAGCAGCTCCACAGGCAGGCTGCACATGGGGGCGTGGGTGCCACCCGCACAGTGTCCCAGCACACGCCAACAGCCTCTCACTTTTTTGGTACAGACATAGGTCAATGTGTAGGGGCACCAGGCTTTGGAGATGGTGGCCTTAGAAGGAGACCCTTGCAGAGTGGCAGGGTTTGGAGCCCTGAGATGAGGAGGGCTGACGCCCCGGCCCCCAGCCAGCTGCTGCCTGGGTCACCTAGCCCGGATCCTGGCTGTCCAGAGCCACCAACCGTCCCACCACCCAGCTGCCAGCCCACAGGACAGGAGGGGCCGCAGCCTGACACCCCCAGTTCTTGCCCCAGCAGCCCAGGCACTGACGGCTGAAGAGCTGAAAAGTTTGCTGTGAATTCTGCTGGGCGAGGCGGCGCACGCCTGTAATCCCAGCGGCTCCGGAGGCGGAGGCGGGAGGGTCGCAAGTTCGAGACCAGAGGCAGTCTGCGTAACTTCGCGAGACCCTGTCTCAGAAAGTAAAAAAAAAAAAAAAAAAAACGGGCTGGGGGCGCAGCTCAGTGGTCCAGCCCTTGCAAAGCATGCAGGCTCGAGGCCCTGGGTTCAACTCCAGCACCACACACACAAAAAAGTTTGCTGCGAATTCTGAGTCAAGAGATGAAGCCGATGGCCAGATGAAACAGTCTGCTGCCACCCATGTGGGGAACATGGTGGCTTTGCAGCAAGAGCCACGTATCTGTTCCCACGTTCACAGCCCTAAACTCTGGTCAAGTGTGGGGGGGAGCGGGGGCCTCCTGGACGCTGGGGTGTGCGCTGATCGTGAAGGTGGCAGACTGCCAAGGAGACAGGGCCTCCTGCAGCAGGACGGCAGCCCTGGGACGCTGTCCTAATGCACCAGTGGCGCCAGAGCAGCGTGAGGGTGTCCTTGGTCTGGGCTGGGATGGGCAGGCGGCTAGGCCAACTGCTGGGCAGACGGCGGCACTGCTCATCCGGGAGAGAGGTGAGCCACCCTGGCCCTGGCCGAGCTGCCTCCTGGCTGGGTGGCTGCTGAAGCTCCCCGAAGCGTCCCTTCGCCCATACATCTCCCCTGCTCACTCACACCCCCAGCATCCCCTGATCTGCTGAAGGCCGGGGCCCCTGACTTTGGGCACCGCTGGTTTATGGGCAGCAGGCAGCTAGTTAGTTCGGGAAGCATCTCCCTCCCCCGTCTCCCTGACCAAACCACGGGCGGTGGAAGACGCCACATGGGCTGGGTCCTGCTGGAGGGGACGGCCACCCTGCCTGCCCACTTGCCTGGGATGCGGGGAGCAGGATGGGCCACCTGAATCTCAGTGCAAGAGCACAGCCCGGGGTTTTCTCACTTGCCAGGTGTTGGGGGAGCAGGAAACCCTGGGTGCTGGAGGACCACAAGGTGAGCTGTCCAGTACGGAAGCGTGAACCTTTCAGCTCACGGGGCACCCTTCACCTCTCCAGCCTCAGGCAGTGATTCGCCTGCAGGTCCACCATGGAAGGTGGCAAGGAGGAAGGTGGGCATGGTTTCCACGCAGATGTTTTTATCCGTGACCCTGTCTTGGTGTCACTCCCCTCGGGCTGAAGTCAGAGGACTCTGGCCATTGTCGTTTTCCCAGAGGGTGCGGTGGAAGCGGTGCTGCACACCTGCGGGTGTCGGGAGTCCCTGCCTTTGGAGCCACCTGTGGGGCATTATCTGCATGGACCTTCTCTGCTAACCTGGGGTGGGGGTGGAAACAATGCTGTCATTTCCTCAAAGCTGCAGCCCTTGCTCCCAGTGCCTTGGGGCTCAGGCGTGTCCTGACCCCCACGGATACAGAGCCTCCTGCTCCCTTGATCTCTGCCCTGGAGCCCTGCACCCTCGGAGCCGGGGAGCAGCCTTGTGGCAGCTGGCGCTCCACAGCGCCTTTGCTGTTGGGCTGCAGACCCTAGTAGACCCGGACCTAGTAGATGCCTGGACCTTCGGTGAGGAAAGAACGCTCTCCTGCCGTGACCATCAACAAGGAAAGAACCCGCTCTCCGTCTGATCGCTGATGAAGCAAGAACTGTCTCCTCGTGACCACTGAGACCACCTACACGGGTGTTTGTCCCTGGAAGGCAAAAGCGCCCGAGGGTTTTCCTTTCTCCCATCTCCGCCGGCGTCTGCCTGGTAAGCATGCACTTGTCCACACGCCGGTACAGACGTATGTGCTCCCTGCTGACTCCAGCTCAGGGCTCCGGGGACAGACGTGGCCTTGGCCCTGCACAGTCAGGTCTTCCTGCTGGCCGTGGGGCTGCTGTCCCGGGTGAAGAGGGCCGGGTCTCTGCTCTTCCGGCTGCCCCTGCTGTGCCGAGGCCTTCCCCATGCTGGGAGACGACACGAAGGTGGCAGTTTGTTCGGGAGATACCGGTGCCTCCCGGTGCTGGCAAACTTGAATCCCAAATGCCACAGGTACAAAATCCCGTCTCCTATGGTTTGCAGAGATGCAGCTGCTGCTGATCTTGTGAAAGACCCCGCAGTTTGCTCGGCCGATTTTCCACACGTCTGTGCTATGGAAAAACTAGACGGTGTCTGGGATTTGGGTAGGTTGAAAACAGCTGGGCCTGATGTCCATGAAGAAGGGCCTTGTTCATTTCTTGGGGAGCGGGAAGACAGGAGCATAACTGATACTACTGGACAGTGACTGTCCCCTGGGCCCCCCTGACCCTGTGAAGTGCCAGTTTGAACTAAAACCTGAAGAATGAGAGAGCAGAGAGCTCGGAGGAGGAGCAGGGGGCCTGAGGGTGATCCCCACTAGGGTCTGCAGTCCCGAGCCTCTGTCTCCGGTGACTGGTACCCGGGACGTCTGTCGCCTACCTCATTGGGCTCCCAAAGCCAGACGTCAAAGGTGGGCTTCCGCAGGGCTTCGATGGTCTCCGGAGACAGCAGGTACTGGAAAGGACAAGAGTTCTGCGTTCACCAGGCCCGGGGGGGAGGCGGGGGGGGGGGGGCTTTTGCGCAGAGACAAAGGCCGTGACTCAGACACGCACGGTGAGCGTCCCCTCCTGCTCCTGCCCCCCTGCACAGACACCGTGCGCCGCCTGCAGGCTGCCTTCCTCTGGAAAAGGCAAAGTGTCAGTGGAATCCCATCCATGGTGCCAGGGGCATGCTGGGAAATGTCCCCTGTCCTGATCGGGGTGGAAATGTCCTGACTGTGTGTATAGTTGTTAAACCTCACTGTTGTGGGTTTCTAAGATGACCTACACGATTATAACTCAGATCTCATCGCGCCCGACAATGAAAAGTACAATAAAGGGAAGGCGAGGGGGAAAAATTCACTCACACAAATCCAAATCCTGGCTAAGAAGCTATTTTGAGTTCCTCTTACTGGGAACCAGGCCGGGTCCCAGTTGCGAGCTAAGCCACACGCTTGCTGATGGGGCTGATGGCCCACGGTGGATTCCGCAAGCCCCAAGGTTTAGGGTGACTTGGCAGAAACGAGGCTGCGGTTTTAGACGTAAGGCAACAACAGTGTTTCGGCACTTGGTCTGGCCTTCTCCTAGATCTTTCTTTTTTCTTAAGAAGGACCTGGAGGCAGAGGCAGGAGGATCACAAATTCGAGACCAGAGGTAGTCTGCGTAACTTAGCGAGACCCTGTCTCAAAAAGTAAAAAAAAAAAAAAAAAAAAAAAAAAAGAAAGAAGGACCTGGTATAGGGGCTGCCCCTGTTTGTTCCAGGCCTGGGCTGTGCCCCATGACTCCTGGGGCAGGATTAGGAGAGCTGTGGGTCCTATTTTCCTGTGGAGAAAGGCATGGGTCTCCGTGGGAAAACATGGATAACATTCATCAGGTTACTTGCAACAAAGTGGAGAACATTGTTACCCAACGGGCACTGAGGCCCACAGGGAGGTGCTGGGAGGCTCTTTGCCATTACTATCCCCACAGCCAGTGGAAAGACCTGACTGTGCAGGGCCCAGGCAGTGTCTGTCCCCGGAACCCTGAGCTGGGCCACCTGAATCTCAGCACAAGAGCACAGCTAGGGGTTTGCTCACTTGCCAAGGGAGGCCACCCTTGCAATGGTGACCTTCTGTTGTCATTGTTTGAAAAAGTCCTGGCTTCTTGCCCAAGGGCCCAGCTTCTGTCATAACTGAGAAAACTTTTGTGCAAAAGAGTAAAACTTCCTGTAAAAAACTACGAATTGTTCAGAGACAGGGGATCCAGTGAAGTGGATTAAAATAATGAGATAAAGTTCTTAAATATACCATTTGCGTGTAAATGCCTTCTATGGCGTCAGCTCTGGGGCAGGGAAGGCCCTGCCCTTGCAAAGTGAAGTACAGTCTGGAATCAGTTTTGCCAAACAAATGTCAAAGAGAAAAATATTCTGCCTAAGAAGATCCCTGGGCTGTGATTTAACTCAGTTGGTAGAGCACCACTCTGCAGTCTCTGAGGTCCCGAGTTCGATTCCCAGTACCGCAAAAATGGGAGAAGGACATGGCAACTCCCTCCCAAGGCAATCCTGAAACAGTCAGCCATTGAAAACCCCATGAGGGTGGCTATGAGTCAGACACAACTCGACGGCACCTAACAACAACAAGAATATCCCAACCCTTCGGCAGCCAGAGGTGGGAAGAAGGTCTTTTAAATCAATGCAAGACAGGAGGGCCCGGCCATGGGGCTGCAGACACACATCTGAAGTTGTTCCCAGGCCAGAATTTCATCTTACCTTGGGATAGGTGGGGACATCTCGATGAGGTGTCAACTTCTTGTTGTTATCCAAGAAACTATACTTACAGGGACAGCCGGTCCTAAAGAGAAAAGCAGAGACTCGTCGCAGAATCACTGTGCTTGGGCCTGGCATCCACCTGCGCACCTGACCAGGTGCCCTCATCAGAGCTGATGCAAATGAACCATCCGGGCCCCACCCAGAACACACAGACCCAGCTGGTCTTAATTGTCATGGGAGCAGTTACCTGCCTGCCCCTGGCCATCATATGGAAAATACAGAGAGAGTCGATGTGGGATCTTCACTTTAAGATCAGCTTCTAAAAGAACTTTTGAAATGATGTAAGTAAAACCTTCTTCTCCTCCTTCTCCTTCTCCTTCTCCTTCTCCTTCTTCTTCTTTTTTGCAGTATTGGAGAGGAACCCAGGGCTTTGCACATACTTTGCAAGTGCTCTACCACTGAGCAGGCTGAGATTTAGCTCAGTTGGTTGAGTGCCGCTCTGCAGTCTCTGAGGTCCCGAGTTCGATTCCCAGCACCACAAAATGAGAGAAGGACCTGGCAATCCACTCCCAAGGAAATCCCGAAACAATCTGCCATTGAAAACCCTATGAGGGTCGCTATGAGTCAGATACCGACTTGACGGCACCTAACAACAACATGCTACTTTCAAACTCAGAATAATAAATGGATTCCTTTCCCAAACAGCCGTCGGTATTGCAGACTTCTTGTGCCACTCTCCCGCTCAGTTCCACATTTGCCAAAACCAGCAGAGTCGCTCTGACAGTTGGATGCACAGAGGGATTCTAACGCACCCCGCCAAACGATTCCCATCCTCACCCGCACACGAGAAATCCCATCTACTCATTTCCGAGCAGTGGCGACTTGGTCTGCGTGGTCTGCACACCATTGTTATTATTTCCCTTCTGCTTTTGACCTCCCTCGTGTAAACACTCGCACACATGGCGTCCCTGAGTCTCCTGTGTCCCCTGGGAGGTACGGATGCCCTCGCCAGGCAGGATGCTTGACCACTGGAACCCGGCTTTCTCCTAACAAACAGGGCCTTGGGAGCAGACAGGGGCTGCTGGGCGCCTGCCGCCCAGCCTTGGCCAGCACCTCCCCTGGGGCCCCGTTGCCACGGGAACGAGCATCCTCCGGCTAGCAGAGCAGCTGGCACGGTGCCTCGCCTTTTCATTCCACTTGGAGCTCATTTCTGCCTTCATTTCCTGGGCTTCCCATCCTCCCTCCCCTGGGGCTCAGCTCATTGCCAAGGCCATTTGTTTGGGATGAAAGTGGAGACCGACTGCTGAGGCCTCCATCAGCACCCCAGGCTCCTGCAGCCTTCACAGCCTGGAAGACCGGCACAAGCCCTGGCCCTCACGCCCAGAGCGACCTGCCCCAACCCTAAATGGGAGCTGGCACAGAGCCTCTTCCCTCCAGCGGGGGGAAAACCCCGAGAAACCTAAGCAGGTACCAGGAGAGGGCAGCCTGCCCGGGGCTGCTGATGGCATGGTATCTCTGTTGTCCCCAGGTGGGCTCTGGTGGGTCCACACTCCTGCTCGGAGGCCCTGCCAGGGTGTGCTGGCGTGTGGGCAAAGGCAGGCTGGCATTTCAGGCCCATTAGCCATTATGTGGGTACAGAGCTGGGCTCAACCTGCCTGGTGCCCTACTCTCCCTTCTGCTCCCTGAGAGAGGCAAGAAGGATGTCCCACCTGCTTCTGAACAGGGTGCCATCTCCGGCCCCATGACCCAGGTGAAGCCACATTTTAACAATTTTTATCTTCCTTTGAACTTTTTTTTTTTCTGTGGTACTGGGGGTTGAACCCAGGGCCTCGCGCCTGCATGCTCTGCAAGTGCTGGACCACTGAGCTGCGCGCCCAGCTCTTTTTATTTTTTTGAGACAAGGTCTTGCTAAATTACACAGACTGCCTCTGGTCTCGAACTTGCAATTCTCCTGCCTCCGCCTCCCAAGCCGCTGGGATTGCAGGTGTGCACTACTGCACCCGGGCTGGGATTTAGCTCAGTGGATAGAGTGCTGCGCTGCAGTCTCTGAGGTCCAGAGTTCAATTCCCAGCACCCCAAAAAATGGGAGAAGGGCCTGGCAATCCACTCCCAAGGCAATCCTGAAACATTCAGCCATTGAAAACCCTACGAGGGTCGCTATGAGTCGGATACCGACTTGATGGCACCTCGCAACAACAACAACTACTACTGCGCCCAGCTCCCTTTGAACTCTTTCACACTGGATAAATTACTCTGAACATGTGATTCCGCAGGAAGATGATTCCCTTTATGTGAAATCGTCTTCCTAACCTTCACCTGCCATTTCGTATCATTTTCCACGAGGTGGAAAAGCTGATCTCAACAGAGCCAAGCTGCCTCCAGCCCGTGGCGTGCCAGGGACCTGGCGGAGCTGCGTGTGCTCACGCGCCACTCAAATGGACCACCTCCACACGATGCAAACAGCGTGTCCCTCTCCGGAGTCTGACACTATGAAGAACGCGCTGAGAGTGGGGCGCTGGCATGGCATGAAAGGGGCTGTGCCCTCCTGGGCCTCGCCGGGGCACATCAGACCACAGCCCAGGACCCGATCTGCTTGCTGATGTGTAGATACCTCCGTTCTGGCCTGAGGAGGCCCACTTATTCACCTTTCCTGTATCTGGGATGCTACTAGAGGCTGTCTGCAGAGAATGCCGCTTCTAGAAGCCTGGAGGCGCCCTGGGAAGTGTCCTTTTCCTTGGCCTGTGGAGCTGTTGGGCTGGGATTTAGCTCAGTTGGTAGAGCGCTGTACTGCAGTCTCTGAGGTCCCGAGTTCAATTCCCAGCACCACAAAAATGGGAGAAGGACCTGGCAACCCACTCCCAAGGCAATCCCGAAATAGTCAGCCATTGAAAACCCTGTGAGAGTCGCTATGAGTTGGATGCCGACTCCACGGCACCTAACAACAATAACAACAATTCCAAGTTGACCAGTCAGGGTGACGTGAATGTGACATGATCCCCGGATAGGATACCTGCCATGATGGTTCAGAGAAGGCATGACACCTCTGTGTCTACGAAGCCTGCAGCCCTTGCCTGTTTCTCCCCTGTGAGCTTCTGTGCTGTGGGGACAACCCGTGGGGGCTGGGACTGGGGGGGGGGTGCACCTGAATGTCTGTCCTCTATAATCCAAATACCTTTGTCTCTTTGTCTTCCTTTGAACTCTTTTTTTTTTTTTGTGGTACTGGAGGTTGAATCCAGGACCTCGCACCTGCATGCTCTGCTAGTGCTGGACCACTGAGCTGCACCCCCAGCCCATTTTTTTACTTTTTGAGACAGGGTCTCGGTAAATTACACAGACTGCCTCTAGTCTCGAACTTGGCGATCCTCCTGCCTCCGCCTCTGGAGCCGCTGGGATTACAGGTGTGCGCCACTGCGCCCGTCTCCCTTTGAACTCTTTCACGCTGGATAAATGACGTGAAATACACGTGAAATAAAACACATGGTTCTGCAGGAAGATGATTCCCTTTTATGTGAAATTGCCTTCCTAGCCCCCACCTGCCATTTCTTATCATTTTCCATGGTAAGAAAACCACGAGGTTGAAAAGCTGATCTCAACAGAGCGGAGCTGCCTCCAGCCCATGTCACCTGCGTCAGAACCGGAGCGAGTCACACCAACCTTTCTTTCTGGCAGCGGAGTCCACAGTGCCCCACCCTGTGCCGCTCCCCAGGAGCCCGCCCCCCGCAGAGCGCTCACCTGCTGTTTCTGGCGGCCAGCTCCTCCCTCATCTTTTTAATGTCACTCTTGCACTTCTCAATCTCCACCACTTTCAGTCCTTCCACTGTGACAAAGAGACACAGAAAGGTTACCAGGGGTAAACGCGGAGGACCTCGAGAGGCTGGTAACTATCGGGGTGCTCCGGGGAAGACATCAGCTCGTGGCAGAGGCTCCCACTCCTGCCCACACGGCTGATGTTTGGGTTTTGCCACCACCTCCCACCAGCTCAGCCACAGTGGCCTCCAATACCCCAGGCAGGCTCCCGGCGAGTTTCTATCAGATATAGGACCCTCCCTGCCCCCACTCCCCACCCTTCCACTCTTGCACTTAGTTCTTGCTTCTTCTCCCCCCTCATCCCTAAGTGCCAGCTGAGGATGAGCCACAGAAGTCTCATCCCAAAAAGATAAGAAAAGGGGGAAATGCAGTCCTGTGCATTAAAATGCAGCAAGGATTAGCATCTCATTACCAGGCCCCTGGTTCTCTTTGTAAGGCCCTCTCAGAACAGACAAACCAGGCTTAGAACAAATGAGAAATACACAGGAAAAGTTAGGGATCAGAAGATGAGAAGAGGGGGACTCTGTCACATTCCAGGGGTCCCCCTGCAGAGGCATGTCATCAAACTTGAACTGCGTGTGTGCCTCCCAGCAAGTGCCACCCTCTAAGACGCTCGCTCCACAGGCTGCGTGGAGCCCACAGAAGCTGCGGGAAGCAGCCGCCACGAAACGCTTTCAGCTCAATCACTGGTTCTCGAGGACGAGGAAAGATCAGCTGTTACTTTATAGCTGCACCTTGCCATTTTATGCAAAAGGACGCTATCTGTGATGTCATCTCATTCCATGTTTCATTGAACTTGGCTCTGAAAAACTGCTAAAAATAAGATGTGAACAATGTCTAGAGAAAAAGCCACGACTCGGGGTGTCACAGGTTCCTGACTATCACTGCTCCCCTGAGCGAGCGGGGGTGAGGACGGGCGCATGCGCAGACGCAGCCTGGGGCGGGGCCCCGGCCTCCCGGTGGGCTTTCCAGACCTTCCCAGGGTAAGCAAGGTTGTGGCTGCTCCAGGACTTTGCTTCTTCTGCCCAGAGGGGGACATTCAGCTTGGCCATGGTGACTGGCTCCTGGGCCAGGGGAACTTCTGCCCCTCCTCTGCCCAGATGGCAGGACAGGCAGACGGGTACAGGCCTGGGTGCGCAAGGTGGGAGCCCAGGCGGTGGCTGTCCCGGGGCGGAGCTCAGGTCAGGGGCTGCTGGGCGTGCAAAGGTTGGGCGCATTTTGTTCACCCACTCGGAGTCAACCCTCCTGCAGAGCAGGAGCTTTCGTGCTTTATGCATCGTGGGCTCCAAAGAGGCCGCCGAGGGTGACGGTCGCGTTCCGAGGAAAGGCAGTCAGGAGCCTGAGTTTGTGTGTGGACCGGGAAGCCGGGTGCGGCCTCCAGGGCCTTCCTGGACCCAGGGCTGTGTGCTGTGGCTGTAGGTTTGCCCCAGGACAGGCACAGAGGGGTAGATTAGTGTCAGCAGCAAGAAGTGCCTCGATCTTGTTGACACGCAAAAGGAAGGAAATTCGGTAACATGAATGGATCTGGGGAGAAATGGGCACATGCAGCCCAATAGGGTGGCTGTGTCGGCCATCCGAGGCCCATGGGTATACCTGCTGTGGCCGAGGCCGAGGCCGCATGCGCAGAGAGCTGCGTTTCAGTGCCTCCTCCGAGGATGCGCTAAGCTTTGCCTAAAGCATACTTCCCAGGAAAAGCCACGTTCGGTTTCAGCGTGACGCCTTCTGGATTCTTTGCATGGCCTGTGTCCACCTTTGCTCACGGGGTCAGCTCTGGCGGTAGTCCTCTGCGCGTTTAGGTTTTTGGTCCGGGCCCAGGACTCAGGTACAAAGGGTGGACACAGCAGGGCTGCCCTGGCCCGGTCATAGCGCACCAGGGAGGAAGTGAGCAACCCTCGGTCAGGACGTGAGGCCAGGGCCCGGCCGGCCGTGTTTACAAAGTTGCTTTTGACCCACGGGAAATCCCAGACGCCTTGAGGAAGGCAAGGCGTTTTTATATAGAAAGGGAGAGAAGTATTGAAAGTTAATTAGGAGAAATGGAGAAGCTTGTATTTGACTCAGAAGAATGCCATGTGTGAGGTCAAAGAGCAAGCAGGGAATCCCATTTGAAACAAGTCCAGTGCGGCATGTTGTGTTGAAAGATGGCCGGTGCTAGCCAGGTGCGGTGGTCACACCTGTAACCCCAGGGACTCTGGAAGTGGAGGCAGGAGGAGGGCAAGGTCAAGGCTAGAGGCAGCCTGTGCAACTTAGCGAGACCTTGTCTCAAGACAAAAATAGAAAATGGATTAGGGGTGTAGCCCAGTGGTAGAGCGCTTGCAAACCATGCAAGGCTCTGGGATTAGGCAAGTACTGCAAAAATAAAAATAAAAAATAGAAAAATAAAAATAAAATAAAGGTGGCCAGGGCTGGCTGGATGCCTCCTTGCTTTGACAAGCGGTAAACAGCGAATGGCAGCCCACAAGGACCACACACAGCTGTGTGAGCACAGCTGCAAATAAGTGCCTCTCTGTATGTACCCTTGTCTGTAGCCATAGCACGCTGGCATCAATCCCACTTGATCTCAGAAGCTAAGCACGGTGGGCCTTGTGAGTCCTGGATGGGAGACTGCCTGGGAACACCAGGTGCTGCAGACTAGGGAGAAGGACCTGGCAACCCCCTCCCGAAACAAGCAGCCATTGAAAACCCTATGAGCAGCCGAGAAGCACTGACAACAGTGCCGGGCCTGGCGCAGTGTCGCGGAGCGTTTCATTCTGTTGTACACAGGGTCACTATGAGTCGGACCTGACCTGACGGCCTCTAACAACATATGAACATGTATGTGTGTGTGTGTGCACGTGTTAGTGTGGGTGTCCATGGAGCTGTAAGCCAGTGCTGACCCTGGCAGTGACCAAGGCCAGCTGGCTTCAGCAGGTGTGTGGAGTCAGTACCGCCTGAGTGGGGAGGTTCTTAGGGGCCGCCTGGCAGCTGGCCCCTGCTCAGACCTTTCCCCTTCCCCAGGCCCATGGCTCTCCTCACACCTTCAAGTTAAGGCACTGCGTCCCTGGGACCAGCACGAGCGGCCACCCCTGGCCACTTTCACACTAAAGGAGAGGCCCCTGCAGACTGGGAAGCGGCCAGCCAGACGTGCCAGGAGAGGACGGCCCGGAGCCAGGTGGGGGTCAGCAGGTGGAGAGCCACTCCTGGGGAGCACCTGCATGTCACGGAGGGAGGAGGGGTCGGCAGGACACGGGGTGCAGGGCAGAGTGATGGGGTCCACACGGACCGTGGAGAGGACGCCACTGGAGGGGCAGAGGATGCAGAGGCGCTTGCTGCCGGTGACACTCCCCCGGCCGCGCTACTGTGGCTCTCCGCAGCTCTGAGCGTGGGGGGGGACTCTGGCAGCAACCCTTTGCTGTGCCCTTTGGGTGAAAGGCCTTCCCAAGTCTGGTTGTTGTTGTTAGGTGCCGTCGAGTCGGTATCCGACTCATAGCGACCCTCATAGGGTTTTCAATGGCTGACTGTTTCGGGATTGCCTTGGGAGTGGATAGCCACGTCCTTCTCCCATTTTTGCGGTGCTGGGAATTGAACTCAGGACCTCAGAGACTGCAGCGCAGCGCTCTACCCACTGAGCTACATCCCAGCCCATTCCCAAGTCTGCAGAATTCCCTATGCCATGGAGCTTAGCAGGAGGCTGACCCGGCTGCCCCTCCAAAGACTTCAGTAACGCCCGACGCTCACTGTAGCGGGCTGAATCGTGTCCTGTAGAAAGCTATGTTCACATCACAAGCCCTGCAATGGGAAATGTGACTCCATCTAGAAAACGTCCTTGGCAGCTATAATCAATTGGATGTCTTGAGATGAGACCTTCACAGGCTCCTGTCTGTGAGAGACAGGCAGGAGATATGAGATACAGAGCCTTAGAGATGCGGCCTGTGAAGTCAGAGGCAGGCTGCAGTGGCGCCATGTCCCAACCGGGGAACACCAAGCACTGCAGGCAGCTGCCAGGCACTGGGCAGAGGCCAGTGGAGATTCTCTCTCAGGACCCTGAGGGAACCAGCCCAGCTGACACCTCCATTGTGAACTTCTGGCTTCCGCTGTTGTTGTTGTTAGGTGCTGTTGAGTAGGTATCCGACTCATAGCAACCCTCTGTACAATAGGGGAAACACTATTATCAGTGCTTCTTTGTTGTTCGTAGGGTTTTCAATGGCAGATTGATTTTGGGAGGGGGTTGCCAGGTCCTTCTCCCAAGCCTACAGCATCTGGTGTTCCCAGGTGGTCTCCTATCCAGGTACTAACCAGGCCTGACCCTGCTTAGCTTCCGAGATCTGACGGGATCGGATGCCACAGGGCTACAGCTGCAGGCTCACTGGCTTCAGCACCATGAGTCAAGTCCGACCCACAGCGACCCGCTAAGGCTTCCAATGGCTGATTGCTTCGGGATTACTTTGGGAGTGGGTTTCAAGGTCCTTCTCCCATTTTTGTGGTGCTGGGGATTGAACCCAGGGCCTCTGAGAGCGCAAAGCAGCTGTCTACCAACTGAGCTAAACCCCAGCCCTTCAGCACTGTGGAGAAGGTATTTCTGTGGCTTAAGCACCGGTCCACGGTGCTTTGTGGAGATGAATCAGCTCTTGTTCTCTGGCTCCCTTGCAGCTAGAATGTGAACACGTGGTCCAGCTCTATCCAGACTTTGGCTCTGTAGCCAGTAACATGAAGAAGCAGCTGATGTTTGCAGGAGTGGCCTGGGGCCCACAGGTACCCTAGGGCCCAGAATGACTGGGTTGGGGGAGCTGTGGCGGCTTCTCAGGGCTCAGGACTGGTGGGACAGGCATTCCCACAGCATCAGCTCTGTGTGGATTTGCAAACCGTTCTCGTTACATCGTCACCAAGCCCTGTTCCCAGGCCCCCCAGGAGAGCAGGGAGGTGCCCAGCATCCTTTAGGAAGAGTCCTTTTCTGCTGAAGGCAGAAGCAGCAGGTTTGGTGTCCAGCCTATGCCACTTCCTGCTGCTCTTCTTTCCCAGCTGGGATCCTGAACGGCGGGTGCCAGGCAGGGAGAACAGACCTACAGGGTCCCCGGGCACCTGTCTAATTTGCTAAAGGAACCTGAGCAAGTCGCCTAACCTCTTTATGTGTTCTTCATTCCCTACAGACAAAAACAGAACTGCCTGGAAGATCCAACGACCAGGCGGTCTGAAGGAAGCCATCACACTTGGGAAAGCATCCATGTGACTGTGGGAATCACAGTTCAGCTTCCTTAGATGCAGCTGGTCTTGCTTTTTCTTGAAAAATTGCAAACAATCCAAACAAGATACAAAAAGTGACTTTCAATCTCACGACTATGGTCCAGCCAGATAGTCTGTTGGGATGCCCGACTCTCAAGGGTCTCCCGTCGGAATGTGACTCACTCAGCTGAGTTAATAAAGTGCCCATGAATCATTAGCCTGGCCTTGGCAGTGACGCAGAGCGCTCCCGTGGAGCATGAGCGGGGCGCGCAGTCAGTAGGCGTGAGTTCAAGCACTGATCCATTCACTACAGATGAGCACCTGGAGCATGAGTGACCTGAAGCTGTCTCCCTTCCAGACGCAGGCTTTTTTTTTTTTTTTTTTGTGGTCCTGAGGGTTGAACCCAGGGCCTCGCGCCTGCAGGCTCTGCAAGAGCTGGACCACGGAGCTGCACCCCCAGCCCTTTTTTTTTTTTTTTCACTTTTTGAGACAGGGTCTCGCTAAGTTACACAGACTACCTCTGGTCTCCAACTTGCGATCCTCCTGCCTCTGCCTCCCGAGCCGCTGGGATGACAGGCGTGCGCCACCATGCCTGGCAGAATTTAGGCTTTTGGTAACTTAATTGAGCCTGGAATTGACCCTGCCTTGCTCACAGGCAGCTTTTCTGCTTTCCTTTTGTGGTAACTGGAAATCAAGAGAGAATGTCTTCCTAGAAATATTCCAAAGAATTATGGAAGCACCGTGTGCCGGCAGTTTGGAGAGAGTCCTCACTTCTGCCGGAAGAGGCAGTTAAAGAGGTCAGAGGCTCTGAGCGAGGCTAAGGGTGGTGTGCTGCAGGGTTGCGCTTTGCGCTCTTTTTTGCACAGAGAATGCTTTGTACCGTGTGCTGCGTTACTTTAAAACAGAAATGAAATGCTCCTGTTTATTTCTCTTCTAGCTTTTGTTAATACCAAGGGCGTTTTCCAAGCATCTCACAAGCAAAAGACGCGCGCATTGGCTTCCAGCTGACCTGACCGCTGTTGCGAGTGGTGGACCCTGAGGGAGGTTAAAAGACATAAGGCACTCACATTCCACCCGTTTCTCCAGCATCGCCAGGTGATTGGCAACTTCAGCTTTCAGTTCGTTGATTTTAAATGCTCTAGGAAGAAAAGGGGGGACAAAAAGGACAGAAGATAACCCATAAAATCCTCAGAGCTGACCTTGGCCTAGCAGACACTTATGGATCTCTGCAATGAGTGGGGCCTCTACGTAGGCTGGGTGGGGACCGTGGCTCTGGGAGCTGCTTTTAAGGAACTCATCATGGCCCTGGGGTTGGCAGATTTACTTCCTGTGAGCAGGGCAGGGAACATAAACTCTCTGGACAGACACGCGGGCCGCACTCTGCCACCTCTGGAGCACTGGCGTGCTCCCTGGAGGCGGCAACCATTCAGGCTCACAATTCCTAGGCTTCAGAAAATACCACCCATCTGCCTTTTACTGCGTCATCATCACCCTGGGCGGATCGTGGTGGCACACACTGGTGAATGATTCACTGAGGAGGCTGAGGCAGGAGGATCACGAGTTCGAGGCCAGCTTGGGTTGCACATTTTGTCTGCAACAATGGGCTTACACATGAATAAAATCGTTTGCCTGGCACAGAATCAGGAAGTGTTTCTCAATCTGCTGTACATAGGGTCGCTATGAGTCAGACTTGACTCGACGGCACCCAACAACAACAATCACCCTGGGGCAGGGTGACAGGATCCCATAGAGAGATCAGAAGTGAGAAATGGAAAATATTGACTTGGAATTGGTGGCATGGCTTGGATAGAAAAGGAAGCCCTCCGATGACATAGGATTTCATGGAGAAAGCTCTTTTTTTTTTTTGTGGTACTGGGGGTTGAACCCATGGCCTCAAACCTGCATGCTCCGCGAGTGCTGGACCACTGAGCTGCGCCCGCAGCCCATTTTTTTTTTTTTTTTTTACTTTTTTGAGACAGGGTCTCACTAAATTATGCAGCCTGCCTCTGGTCTCGAACTTGTGATCCTTCTACCTCTGCCTCCCAAGACGCTGGGATGACAGGCATGCGCCACCGTGCCTGGCAAGAGAAAGCTCATTTTTAAAATGGAGCCAATTTTTGCACACTGCCCTTGGAGTCCCAGAAGGGCCCCTGAGAAAACTCCCCATAACTAGAGCTCCCGTTCCAGGGCTCATCCGATGCCGTCTTTGAGATCAGGAGAGTGTTTGCTGGGGGGTGCAGTGCAGGCTTAGCGTGGAAGTCACGGAGATGGAGGATTCCTGCCTGCCAAGGTCAGCCTTGCAGAAAAGGCCCTCCTACACCTTGAAGATCAACAGTCCCCCCCCCCCCCCGGGGACAGCATGCATGCCGGGTGCCCCAGTACCTGGAGAACTGCTCTGCCAGCTGGGCCAGGGTGCCCTGGATCAGTTCTTCTCTCTCTGCAAACCAAGGAAGAAAGACAGGTGGAACGCGGGCCAGGAGAAGATGGCAGGTCGCCGTGGGCACGGCTGAGATGCCACAGCCTGGGGACTGCCAGGCTTACCTGGAGGGAAGTCTGGGCTCCTTTCTGCGACCCAGCAGGACTGCCCTAGGGCTGGGTTTTCCCCCTTCCCTCCTGGATGCTCCCGTCCCAAGCCTGCTCTCAGGGGCCCTGGCAGAGAGTCCTGAGTTTGTGATCTCTAGCATGGGCACGGGGCTGGGATTTAGCTCAGTTGGCAGAGCGCTGCGCTGCAGTCTCTGAGGTCCCGAGTTCAATTCCCAGCACCGCAAAAATGGGAGAAGGGGCTGGCAATCCACTCCCAAGGCAATCCGAAACAGTCAGCCATTGAAAACCCTATGAGGATTGCTATGAGTCAGACACAACTTGATGGCACCTAACAACAACGCCTGCAGCTGTAGCCCTGTGGCATCCGATCCCGTCAGATCTCGGAAGCTAAGCAGGGTTGGGCCTGGTTAGTACCTGGATAGGAGACCACCTGGGAACACCAGAAGCTGTAGGCTTGGGAGAAGGACCTGGCAACCCCCTCCCAAAATCAATCTGCCATTGAAAACCCTATGAACAGCAGAGAAGCACTGACAATGGTGTTTCCCCTGTTGTACAGAGGGTCGCTATGAGTCGGATACCGACTCGACGGCACCTAACAACAACAACAACAACAACAACAAGAAACATGGGCACAGCTATAGAGAGAAGCCGGACTGAGGTCTCTTGATACGCGCACTTTCCCTTAGTGCCTACTTTATAGGGCTAATTACTGTGACTAAGTGAGTTCAAGACATGACTCAAGTGAAAACACAGTGTTCTCCTGGCGGACCCGCAGAGAGGAAGCAGGCTGGGTGGAGCGCGCTTGCCCTTTGTTGGCTGGCCTGTAAAACTGGGCTGGGTGGCTGGTTTTACAAGATTCAGGTCCCAGCTGACCGTAACCTGCCTCTTTCCTGTTTCCTGGCCAGCCCTACACCAAGACCCACGGGAAGGTGCAGATGCCCACGGCACTGTTCTCTGCAGCAACGCTGTGCTGCTGGGAAGGGGATCTCCTGGCTCTGCTTAGCCACTCGTTCACGCCCTGAACACTGAGGACCCACAGCAGCCTTAGTCCTGAGACTATGTCAACTTCTGTGCTGCCTAACCCTTCACGACAAACAAACTCAGCCAAGCCAAGTCTGTGAAAGCAAGCCAGATATTTCAATAATCCAATATGGCAGTGGGGCTCAAAAGCTAAAGATGTTCATATACACTGACACAGTGTCTCACTTCTAGGAAACACATACAAAAGATGTCCATCACTGTCGGGCACAGTGGCGCATGCCTGTAATCCCAGCAGCTGGGGAGGTGGAGGCAGGAGGATCGCAAGTTCAAGACCAGAGGCAGTTTGGGTAACTTAGCGAGACCCTGCCTCAAAAAGTAAAAAATGGGCTGAGGATGCAGCTCAGCAGTCCAGCACTTGCAGAGCATGCAAGCGTGAGGCCCTGGGTTCAACCCCCAGTGCTGCAAAAAAAGAAAAAAAAAAGATGTCCATCACAGTGTTATTTAATGTAGTGGAAACCACAAAAACCTATCTGTCCATTAAATGGGAATTTGTTAAATAAATAATGACAAATCTGTATTGTGGGATCATATTCTGCTACTAGAAATAATAATCCTGGCCAGGCATGGTGGGCACATGCCTATAATCCCAGTAACTGTGAAGCACAGGCATGAGGACCCAGAGTTCGAGGCCAGCCTGGGCTGTGCAGCAAGTCCTATGCAAGGTTCAGCTACACAGTGAGACTGCCTCATAACAAAAAAACAAACAACCCCCAAAGATGTAATTAATCCTGGAAAATGTTCACGACTATTGTTAGAGTTAAAGAAATGATTTAAATACAGAGTGGTCCCATTTTTGCCATTATATTGGGAGGGTAAACTCCAAAATAACAGTAGTATTGTCTTTTGCTTATAAGAGTATATATCAATTTTATTTTATTTTTGTTTCTCTACATCTTCTGCATTTTCTGTAATGAAATATGTCAATGTTATAAAAAGAAAAATATTTTAAATGAGTCGATTGAAATGAACCTCTTAAGACAGCATTGCCTCACCCACTGGCAGGGAATCCATCTAATTCTCTGTGGCCTCGGCCTCTACTGTGACTACAAGGCAGACTTACTCCACAGCAGGGCTCAGCAGCACTCCCCAGGTCCCAGTTCCTCAGGTTGTCAGTCTCATGTCTGCCTTAAACAACTTCCTCCCAGTGACAGCCTGCCTATGGCGCAGCTGGACACAGCCTACTTGACTCAGCCTCCTGTCCTCCACACCCTGTACGGACTTGCAGCCCTATGTCCCAGTGACTGCCTCTCCATCACAGAGTGACCTCCTGGGACTCATGCCTACCTGCTTTAAAAACACCAACTAAAATGAGCAACCTGGTGGATAACGCCCTGGGCCTCATAAAGGCACTGGCCCGCGGATCCTCCTCCCAATCTCTCTCCATTTCTCCACGTACTCCCTGACCTCTGTGTGTGTGACCTCTAGGCATCCTGCATATCCCCTGGACCTACAAATAACAAAATCTTTATTTCCATCTCATTCTTCTAATCACTGAAGGGGCACTCTCCATCTTAAGACCCTAAATTATAACACTGCCAAATTAAGCGGGCACCCAAGATCCTCGGAGGATCTGCAGCTTCAGTACTCTTGAGAAGAAGAAAAATGACTATGTTATATGTCTTGAAAATTTAATAGTAAAAAGGCTTCCTGGCTGACATCTTAGATATACATGGATTCATTCCTAAATAGGCGTGAACTATTACAACTTATCCAAGATAAAATAGGTAATTTGAATAGCCTATAACTATTAAGGAAATCAGATTTGTAATAAAAAAGCTCCCCAAAAAAGAAATTTCCAGGCCTAGATAGTTTTACTAGAGAATTCTACCAAACGTTTAAAGCATTAGCACAGTTCTAAATAATCCCTCCCAGAAAACAGAAGAGGCAGGAACACTTCTCAATTCATTCCATTAATGTTAGCATTAGCCTGATAACAAATCCATAAAGGGAATGATACAAAGATAACTACAAACTGATACCTGCAAGCATATAGACACAAAACTTAAAATCTTAGAGAACAAGACTCAGCAGTATGAAAACTAAGTAAACATCAAGATCAACTAGAATTCATTCCAGTGATGCATGGTTGGTTCAGTGTTTGAAAACCAATCAAAGTGATCTCCTACATTAGCAGGCTGTAGACCAGACGCTATGGCGCACACCTGTAATCCCAGGGATTTGGGAAGCTGAGGCAAGAAGATCATGAGTTCAAGGCCAGAGGCAGTCTGTGTAACTTAGCAAGACTCTACCTCAGATAATACGAGGATGCCTAACACAGTGTCTGCAACAATGGGCTTAAACATAAATAAGATGGTTTGCCTGGCACAGAATCGGCAAGTGTTTCGATCTGCTGTACATAGGGTCGCTATGAGTCGGACTCGACTCGACGGCACCTAACAACAACAACAACAACAGCCTCAGATAAAATTTAGAAAATTTTATCTAAATTTTATCTAAAAGATAAAAATGTAGAAAAAGGGCTGGATGTGTAGTTCAGTGGTAGAGCACTTGCCTAGCACGTGCAAGACCCTGGGTTTAACCCCCAAGTACCTCAAAAACAAACACAAAAAGCTATAGAAGAAAAAATCACATGGTCTTATCAATCCATAAAAAGCATTTGACAAAATTCAACACATGTTCATGATAAAACTCTAAGAAAAATAGAAATGAACAGGTACTGATTTAAGTTGATAAAGTAGCAACAAAACCCCTTCAGATAACATTGTATTTAATGGTGATAGATTAAATGCTCTCTGCATATGAGCATGACAAGGTCAGATGTCGTGAACATGGTGTAGGAAGTTCTAGTCAGTGCAATAAGACAAGATGAGGAAATAAAAAGTATTCAGGTCAGAAAAGGAAGAAATAAAACTTTTGCTGACTGTCAATTACATGATTGTCCACATAGGACATTCCATGGAATTTACAAGAATCCCTCCAAGAACAAGTGAGTTCAGCAAGGTCACAGGATAAAATTACAAAACTGAATTGTATTTGCATGTACCGTCAATGACCACATGGATACGGAAATTAAAAATACCATATCATTTGTAATCATAAAAAAAAAAAACCCTCCACAACTGAGGTATAAACCTAACAAAACATACAGAAAGAAATCCAAGATCTATACAAATAGCAAGACCTAGTAACTTAATTGGGAGACAGACCTGGCAACCCACTCCCAATCAATCCGCCATTGAAAACCCTATGGATAGCAGAGAAGTACTAACAATAGTGTTTCGCCTGTTGTACGTAGGGTCGCTATGAGTCAGATACCAACTCGACAGCACCTAACAGCAATGACAACAACAACAGTAGGTTAATGGTTGGAAGACTCAATGGAGCAAACATGTCAATTTTCCCCAAACTGGTATACAGGTTTAATGAAACTCCTATGGCAATCTTGGTAAGAATTTTTTTTTTTTTCTGAGCTGGACAAGATTATTCTAACATTTATATAGAATGATAAAGAAACTAGAAAAATTTTGAAGTGAAGATAAAATAGGGAAGACCAGTCTATTTGATTTCAAGACTTATACAGCTGCAACAATCAAGACTGTGTAGCATTGGCTTAAGGACAGACATGTAGAATAGACCAGAATAGAGAGCCTAGAAGTATACTGACACAAACATGCTCTATTGGTTTTTTGACTAAGATACTAAAACAATGTAATGGAGGAGAGATAGTGCCCCTGCCCCCCTTTTTTTTGAGGTGGGGTCTCACTGTGCAGCTGAGGCTGGCTTGAAACTCACTTCTGTAGCCTAGGGTGGCCTCAAAGTCGCCATTTTCCTGCCTCTGCCTCCAAAGTGCTGGGAGAAAGACAGCCTTTTAAACCAAAGATGCTGGACAACTGGACATCCATAGGAGGAAAAGCCTTCACTCAAACTTCACAACTTGTCTAAAAATTAGTGGAAAGTGGACTATGGCTGTAAAATGCGAAACTATGACACACTTAGGAAAAACACACAGGAGAAAATCTTCAGAATATTGAGTGAGGCGGGGGTTCCCGGATGTGCCACGAAAGGGGAAACTGGTGAACTGGACTTTATCAAAGTCAGAATGTTTGCTGTGAATAAAGGCCTGTTAAGAGGGGGGAAAGACCAGGTATAGCCTAGGAGAACTGCAGACCACGTATCTGACAAAGACACAACTCAATGGCAGAAAACCAAACACTCCAATGAAACGGGCAAGAGGCACGCACATCACAGAACGGAGAGAGCGCATGGATGGGAAGGAAGCGTGTGAGAAGCCGCCAAGCGCCACCAGCCACTGGGAACTAACTGCCAGCTGAAACCACCACACACTCATCAAAGTGGCTGAGGTAAGAACTGGTGACCACAGCCGTCAGCACTGGAGGACACGGACACCCTGGATCTCTCCCACATGCTGGGGGCACGTGGCGTGCTGTGGCCACTTGGGAAAGGTTTGGTCGGTTCTTAAAAAAACTTAACGTCAACCAACACACAACCTAGCGACTGCCCTCTCCAGCAGAGGGATGAACATTTATGTTCACACAAAAATCTGTACACAGTGTTTGGAGCAGCTTGATTTGGAAGAGCCCCAAACTGGCCACGAGCCAGGATAAACAAACTGTGGCCTTCCTTAGCAGAGAGCACCTCTCAGCCACACAAAGAAATGGACTGTTACGGCTGCTCCGTGGTACTCTGCACCGGGTGAAGAAGATAGCCAATGCTTGAAGTTACCTCCTGTCCCAATGGGTTTATAGAACATTCCTGAAATGACAAAATTAGAAACGTGGAGAAGAGAGTAGTGGCTGCCAGGGGTTAAGGAGCCGGTGGGGGCTGGAAAGGAAGTGTTGTGGCAGAAGGGACCCTGAGAGGGGGCGTGTTCTACACGTGAGCCTCTCGGTGCTGATAGGTGGGTGCCACTGTCCTGCAATGTGCAGGTTGTTGACACTGGGCTCCCTCTCTGCTTGTTCTCAAGACCGCATGTAGGTCTCCAGTGCCCCCAAAAGTGTTCACAGATAGAACAGAACAGAAAAGTGGAGGCAGGGGCTTCCTTTGCATTTAGAGGTGGGATCCTTTGGGCACTGCAGCATTTTATGCCTAAGTTTTGCTTCTAGAACAAGCAGCCACCACGCTCCATGCCTTTTCATCCCATGCCCTCTCTCTGCCCAGCTCAGTGCCAGGGGTGGACGCTGGTGTTCCGGTCCATGTCACAGCTACAGGCTTGCACACATCTGCGTTCTCAGAAAGGGCCCAGACACAAAGCCAGGCTGTGGCATTTACGCCACAGAAAACACGCAGCTTAGCGCAGAGAGCTCACTGGACCCTCTCTGCAGAGAGCACAAACTCTGCATTCTTTTGCAACAGAAAGAAGCAAAAATCCTAACTCTGTGCACAGGGGCCAGCCACCCACACATCCAGGAACACAGCCCTGAGGTGGAAATGGTGTCCCCTGATGTGAGGATTCCTACAGTGGCCACTGTTTCCTGCCAGTGGATTTCAGAACTTGAAAACGAGACGTGACTGAACGTGGGCACCCTCCTGAGGACAGCGCCTGGCTGGCGGGGAGCACGGCTACCTTCGCTCCTCTCCCCACAGCTACTGCCGCCACGGTGGCTGGCAGCCACAGGCTCTCCCCGACATCCTTTTCCTGCTTGCAGTGCCCACCCAGGTGTGTCGCTGCCCTGGGGGTGGCGGGAAAGCGCTGGGCACTGCCTTCAGGCTGAATGGCATCAATCCCGCCTGCAATGTCCCCAGAATGCTCTTCTTCATTATGATTATCAATGCATATGATTGCACAAATTAATGGCGTCACTGTGACGCTTTCACACGTGGACATAGTGCTGTGGTCACATCCACTTCCCTGGTACCCTCTCTTTCCCCCAACTTTTTCCTTCCCTTACAGTCCTTCTTTTTCCTTTCAGGTCATCTTTCAAAAGTCTTTTTAGAGCAGGGTGCGGTGGCGCACACCTGTAATCCCAGTGGCTCAGGAGGTGGAGGCAGGAGGACCGCAAGTTCGAGACCAGAGGCAGTCTGCATAACTTAGCGAGACCCTGTTTCAAAAAGTAAAAAAATGGGCTGGGGGCACAGCTCAGTGGTCCAGCACGTGTAGAGCATGCAGGCGCGAGGCCCTGGGTTCAACCCCCATTACCACACACACACACACACAAAAGGATTTTTAGTTTGTACCTGAGAGAGTACCTAGGAGGGACTTTTCTTTACCCCTCCAACACCACAGGAATCCTCAGGGAGACTGAAACCCCTGGATCTAGAGGTGACCATTTTCATTGCAAATGTTAGTCACTGCCAACCTCTGTGGAAAAACTTTGTCAGCAAAATGTGCTCTGACGCGTCCCACCTACTGCTATGTCCTAAATGCTGCATGGCATATACTCAGTTTCACAAGTACCATGTTCAAGCACTTGTGCCTTGAGGATTTCTTAGTACCCCTGAGAATAACATAACCAGCAATAGCAGGGATGCTGGTAGGTCACAGTTGGACATGGCTGTGTTTCTGAGGTCCTCTGGACCTCAGGATTTTGAGTACATGGGGAGAGAAGACAGTCCGAGGCAAAGGGAAGGCAGCTACAACAAGGGCAGATGGGCGCCGAGGGAGGCCCCCCTCGTTCATAGGCAGTTTGGGTTTTCTAGGGAAACCATTCCATGAAAACCGCCATTCCGCCAACCCCCAGCCTTTTTTTTTTTTTTTTAACTTTTTGAGACAGGGTCTCGCTAAGTTATGCAGACTGCCTCTGGCAGTGTCTGCAACCTAGGCTCTAGTGGACTTCAGGGCAGGGGCTCCGAGCATGCTGTGGGACCCTGCAGGGAACCCCTGCCTGGAACAAAGGTTGGAGAGGGAGAGAAGGAGGAAGTGGGGGACGCAGCCTCCGCAAGCTTGGCTGCCTTCGTGCTGGCTGTGGCCAGTGTGGCCACTGGCTTCCTCCTGGGACAAGGGTCCCAGGAAATGCCACTGCGGGCAGGGGCACTCAACGTCCCAGACAGCTGGGTCTAGTGCCAGGACTGTCCCCAGCTCCGGCAGCAGCCAGTCCCCGTGTCGAGCATGCTGCATGTCAGTCCGTGGACTTGAACAGAACCGGGGGCTCGGATAACCTGAACCTCTGGTCGTTCTGGGGGCCTCTTGGGGCTGCCAGCGTGAGGCTCCTGCACAGTGTGCAGCCTGTGGGTGTGGCGGCTCAGGCACCCTGCCCCGTGGGGTTCCCCAGCAGTGGGACCTAGGCGGAGGCTGTCTTTTAACTGCCTTGGGCTGCAGGGCACGGCTCAGGGAACCCGCGTGGGCTCGGCCGCTCCTTCCAGGAATTGTTACTTGGTGCAGACTCGAAGATCTGCTTCCCGGGGTCGACAGGAAGCCCACCCTCCTGGCCACAGAGGACGTGAACGCGCACACCGGCTGGGCTTGCCAGCCAGCTGCTCTGCAATTCTCCTTTCTGCCCTGTGCCACGGAGAACGACAGACATCCACATAACTCTTCCACCCTCCACACACCTGAGTGGCTTTGGACACATCCCCTCCTACCCTGGGGAGCAAACCCAGCCCTTGCGCATCAGGGAACAGGGACGTGGAGACGCCAGCACGGGTGTTCGCATCTCAAGGCTCTGGCCCTGCAGTCGCAGCATGAAGAACAGTGCAGGGCTCCTGGGCGCCACCCCGCAGCCCCCACCACCACCCCAGCCTCTCCTGGAGGTTGGTGGCTGTTGCATAGCCCCGCTGGGCTCACGCTGGTCAGGTGCCCCCACGAGCCCTGTTTCACTTTGTGACCCCGAGCTGAAGGAGCAGTGGGCAATGCTGGGCATTCATGGGGCACACACTCCACAGCCCGTCCGAAGCACTGGAAACCCAACCAAGCTGCCCTGCTCCCCTTGGCGCATGTTGGCACGATATTATGATTTGCATCAGGGAAAATAAGCCAAAGTGACCAGCAGCCCAGGGGCCCTTCAGACAGCAGAGGGGCATCTGTTTCCGCTCTTGCCCAGCCCATGCCTAGAAGCCAGGGAGCTGCCAAGGGCAGGCGGCTTCCCGTGGGCAGGGGTGGGGTGGGGGTGGGGTGGTGTCACCGGCCCTCTCCCCGGGGGAAACAAGAGGGGCTGTACTCACCTCCTGTCCCACTTTGCCTCTCCCGGCCCCCCGCAGCCACCCTCCAACCAGCCGGCGAGGACGCTCTAGGGCAGGGAGCAGTCATTGGCAGCTCCCTGCGTTATGGGCGTCATAAACCAGACATTCTGAACAAGGCGGAGGACATTTCCTTTATGGCCCAGGAGCACGATAAAGCTCTATGATGAACAGGGACCTCGTCTTGCTCCTTAAAGGCACAGTGGCCTTTCTTGGGTCTGTCTCACCTCACCAGCTTAACAGCAGCCCATATCCCGGGTAAGCTCAGCCACCAGGATATAACAAAGCAAGCGAAGGCACCAAGGATGCCAACGCTGCAATGTCAGGGTCTGGAGACGGGTTTGCATCCGCCTCGCTTCAGAGTCGCGGGCTTCAGGGGCAGCTTTGGATCGAGCCTTTTCCCTTGCTGCGTGGGGGCGTTCTGTGTTCTGCGGAGCTTGTGTCTGATTCCCATGTGGGGGCGGAATTTCTCCTCCTGGGCCCCTCCTCCTGCCATCGAGTTTGCAAGCAGAACAAGGCCTGGGAAGAGATGGTGTCTAGGATGCCAGTGCACCGTCTCCTTGTCTGTCCTGCAGACAGCAGCGCCACGTGGCTCCACGCATCTCCCCTGCGCGCTCCTTGCCTTCCAGGCGCACCTCAGAGGGCTCTGCGTTAGGTCCTCCCCACCGCGTGTGGTGGCTGTGTGGCATTCCAAGTAGGCTAAGTTGCAGGCCCATTGCAGCTTTGGGCTGCAGAGACGTGGCAAGGCCACCTTACCCGTGGCAGGACTGGATGTTCTGACTCCCCTCATCTCCAAAAACCCACAAAGCCGCTGCCCCAGCGGGAGGAACTTCCGAGGCAGGCGTGACAGTCTTCAGGATTCTCCCTGAGGACTGCGTATTTGGGCCCTAGCAGCTGACTGTCCATGTCGGGGAGATTCTGTCTACTGGTTGATGGGCTGGGTGCATCACCAAAGCCTGATGCTTCATGGGAAAGCTTAATTATCACGAGGCCAGAGGAAATCAAGTCCACTTCACCTCGCACGTGGTGGAGGCTTTGACCTGTGTCAAATGGTCCCACAAGACTAGTTCCAGGGAGCAATGTGTCAGGATGAGCTCTGGTCCAATAAATGAATCGACTGCTGGACTAATGACAGGACGCTGGCAAAAAATCTACTAAAGACTGAGTCTTTTTTGTAAACCAAAGGTTTCACTGGGGCTTTGACCTTTTACCAAGTAGTATGCTAATGTGAGGGGCTGGGATTTAGCTCAGTTGGTAGAGCGCTGCTCTGTAGTCTCTGAGGTCCCGAGTTCGATTCCCAGCACCGCAAAATGGGAGAAGGACGTGGCAACCCACTCCCAGGGCAATCCCGAAACAGTCGGCCATTGAAAACCCTATGAGGGTTGCTATGAGTCGGATACCGACTCGACGGCACCTAACAACAACAATAACATGCCACTGTGAAGTTTGTAGCAAGAGAGATTACAACATAGCCAAGTCGTCATTGCCATCACAGAAGACCTGGAGCCACATGTAATGGGTTAGACCACAGTAATGGGTTAGACCACAGAATCGCCACAAAGAAGTTCCTCCTGGATGCAGTGCCTGGCATTGGGGTTGGAACCTAATCACAAAGTTGCAGGTTTATTGGCTTGAGAGGTCAGGACAGACTTTTTAGGTTGTCAAAGAAGATGGAAGTGCGGGGCACCCCAAAGGAGGAAGCCAAGGGAGGGGGTCCACATTCTGTATAAACTCCTCTATTTCCTGGTTGGTCCCCGAACTGCACATGTTTGGGCTGTAGACATATAAAGGAATTTAGAACAGATTTCAGCTGTGACAAAATTTGTAGTTTGAATCCAGCGCAGTAAGAAGGGCTTAGAAAATCCCTCGGACTCCCTGTGACGTCCCAGAATTGTCACTCCTGAGAGCTACCTGAACGAAGCATAAAACCACGTGTTCTGGCTTTCCGTCGTCACTGTAACAAAATGCCTGAGGGAATTGGCTTAAAAGGAGGAAAGGTTTATTAGGGGCTGTGGTTCCACAGGTTTCAGTCCGTGGTCTCTCGGCCCGTTTGCCTCGGGGCCGGTGATGAGGCGGTATATCATGGTGAAGGGTGTGGCAGAGGAAGTTGCTAAGTCCATGGTGGCCAGGACACAAGGAGAGAGAGGCGGAGGTCCCAATATCCCCTACAAGGTCAGGCCCCCAATAACCTACTTCTTCCAACTAAGCTAGGCCCCATCTCTTGAAGGTTCTACAGCTCCCAATACCACCAAGAGAGGGGGACTGAGCTTTTAATACATGCATTTTTGGGGGACATTGAAGATCTAAACCACAACACCAAGCCTCTACAAGATCAAGGTGATTATTCAATAATTTAACTGATTGCTAGAACAAAATAAAAATTCTTCAGAGGAAGATAACAAAATCCAGTCTCTACAACGGATTATTCATAATGTTATTGTTGTTGTTAGGAGACATCAAGTCATGGCTGACTCATAGTGACCCTATGTGCAACAGAACAGAACACTCCCTGACACTGTGCCGTCCCCAGCATTATGTCAGTGCTTCTCTGCTATTCATATGGTTTTTGCTGGCTGCTTGTTTCGAGATTGTTTTGGGAGTGGGTTGCCAGGTTCTTCTCCCATTTTTGTGGTGCTGGGGATGGAGCTCAAAGCATGCAGAGTAAGAACTCTACCACCTGAGCTAAACCCCAGCCCCCATTCGTAATGGTTTTCCCAATACTATGTTTTTCCAATATATTACTGAAAGCAAAGTACAAATTCAATGAAATCCCTATCAAAATTCCAATAACATTCTTCACAGAAATAGGAAAAAATCCTAAAATTCGTGTAGAAGCATAAAAGATCTTGAATAGCTAAAACAACTCTGAGCAAAAAGAGAAATGCTGGAGGTATAAGAATATCTGATTAAAAATTATACTACAGAGACCGAGTAACAAAAACAGCATGGTATTGCCCCCCAAACAGGCATGTAGACCAACAGAATAGAATAGAGGACCAAGAAGTAAACCCATGTGGCTACAGTCTCCTGATTTTTGACAAAGGTGCCCAAAACACACATTGGAGAAAAGACAGCCTCTTCAACAAATGTTGTTGTTGTTGTTAGGTGCCGGCGAGTCGGTATCCGACTCATAGCGACCCTCATAGGGTTTTCAATGGCTGACTGTTTCGGGATTGCCTTGGGAGTGGATTGCCAGGCCCTTCTCCCATTTTTGCAGTGCTGGGAATTGAACTCGGGTCCTCAGAGACTGCAGCGCAGAGCTCTACCAGCTGAACTAAATCCCAGCCCCTTCAACAAATGGTGCTGAGAAAACTGGCTAACAACATGTAGAAGAATGAATCTAGATACCTATTTATCACCGTGTACAAGATCAATTCAAAGGGGATCAAAGACTTTAACGTAAGACCTGAAACTTTGAAGGAGGAAAACACAGTGAAAACACTTCACAATATAGGCCTAGGCACAGATTTTCTAAACAAGACTCCAGTAGCCTAGGAAATAATAGCAAGAATTGACAAATGGGATCGGATCAAATTTAAAAGCTTCCACACAGCAAGGGAAACAAGTACCAGAGAAAAGAGACAGCTTACAGAATGGGAGAAAACATTTGCCGGTTATTCATCTGACATGGGATTAATATCTAGAATACATAAAGAACTTAACAAAATTTAAATACCAACACCCTCAATAATCCAATCAAAAATTGGGAAAATGAATTGGACAGACAGTTCTCGAAAGAAATACAAATGGCCAATAAGTACAAGAAAAATGTTCAAAGTATTTAGCCATCATGGAAATGCAAATCAAAACTACATGAGATCCTATCTTATCCCAGTCAGATCGGCTATCATCAAGAAAACAAACAACAAGTGCTGGTGAGGATGTGGGGAAAAGGAATCCTTTTACGTTGGTGGTGGGAATGTAAATTAGTACAGTTAGTTTGGAAATCAGCATGGAGTTCTCACAATCAAAACAAAAACTAGAACTCCCATATGATCCAGCTGTACCGCTCTTGAGTACACACTTGAAGGAAACTGAGTCAACAGATAGCACATCTGTGTCCATTGCAGCACTATCTTTGTGTCCATTGCAGCACTATCATTGCAGGCTAGCTATGGATTAAGCCTAGGTGCCCATCAGTGGGTAAACAGATAAAGAAAAGGTGGTTTTATTCAGCCATAAAGAAGAATGAAATCACGCCATGTGCAAGAAAATGGATGGAGTCGGATATCACCATGTTAATCAAAATAAGCCAGACCCAGAAACACAAATATTGCAGGTTTTCTCTCATAGGCAGAATCTAGATTTTAAAAAAATAGCATAGGAAGGTAGAAGGGGGACTGTTAGGGAAAAGGAAGGGGAGCCGTGGGAAGGAGGAGGGGCATAAGAGAGAGTAATGGCATGGGGAATATGATCAAAGCACATAAAAATGTCATCTCGAAACCCCTTGATTTGTACAATGAACACACACTCATTTAGAAAAAAAGAAAGGATGGCCAAAGAGTTTACAAATCTAGTGAAATTTATAGGCCCCAGAAAGTAAATGAACACCAAGAAGGATTAGTAAAAAGGAAACCTTAGCCTCGGCACATTGTAGACAAATGGCTGAAACCCGGAGATAAAGGGAAAAAATTATCATGACAGCAGTCAAAGGAGGAGAAGACACATCCCATACAGGAGAATAACAATAACGTAAAAGCTGACTTCTCATCAGAAACAAAGGAGCCCAGGGAGAAAAATCAGTAATTTTAAATTTCTTAAAACAGAAAAGTTGGGTACGGTGGCACACGCCTGTAATCCCACTGGCTCAATCACAAGTTCGAGACCAGAGGCAGTCTGCATAATTTGGCCAGACCCTGTCTCAAAAAAGTAAAAAAAAATAAATAAATAAAAAAAAAAAGGGCTGGGAGTGCAGCTCAGTGGTCCAGCACTTGCAAAGCATGCAAACACGAAGCCCTGGGTTCAACCCCCCAGTACTGGATTAAAAAAAAAAAGGGAGAGAGAGAAAACAGAAAAAACTGTAGATGCAGAATTTTATATCCTGAAAAATTATTTTTTAAAATGAAGGCAAAATACCGACATGAAGGTGAGATATAGATGAACTCTGACAAGCAAAAGCTGAGAGCATTAGTCACTGGCAGATCTGCAACACAAGAAATACTAAAAGAAAAAAATTCTTCAGGCTGATGGTAATGTAATATGATTGGAAACTGCAGCAGAAAGGGGAAAAAAGCCTCAGAAATGACAGGCAGGCAACTATTCAGAATTATTTTTAAGTTTCTTTTCATAAGTTCTTCAAAAAGCTTTTTAAAGCAAAATTTCTAAGTATTGTATGATAAGGATTAAAGTATCGGCATATGTAAAAGGTAGCGCAGCAACAAACGGAAGATTTTGAGGGAATAGACTAAGCAGGATTACATGGCCACGATGAGCCGGTGCAATATTGGCCCTGAAGAGACTATACACGTTGAGGATGACTTGAAAAGGGGCAAAAAGTCTAAATAGACACCTCAAACAAAGAGAATACACAGATGACAAATAAACATATGAAAATACCTTACTTATCCTGTGACACTAGGGAATTACAAGTTAATATGAGGCACTGCGGGCTGGGATTTAGCTCAGTTGGTAGAGCACCACTCTGCAGTCTCTGAGGTCCCGAGTTCAATTCCCAGCACCACAAAAATGGGTGAAGGGCCTGGCAATCCACTCCCACGGCAATCCCAAAACAGTCAGCCATTGAAAACCCTATGAGGGTCGCTATGTGTCGGATACCGACTCGACGGCACGTAACAATAACAACAACAACAACAGAAAATAGAGAACAAAGTCACCCGCCCATATATGTCGTGAGGCTGTCATACCCCCAATATGAAAACGTGACCAAGACATTGCAACAAAGATGAAGTTACAAACTCATATCGCACTTAGAACCCAGCCACCAAAATCGTTCACTTATTACGAGGAATCAGGTCAAGTAACACGTAAAAAGAGAAAAACCCACGCAAAGGTGCATCAGACGTGGGGTCTGTATGTCCTTCATTAGATTTATTCCTAAGGATTTTCCTGGGAATATTTCCTGGCAGTACAAATGGGTTTGCCACAAGAGAGCAAAGCTGCTTTTACATTTGCAAGTTAACCGACGTGAGTACCTGTATTAACAGAATCAAGGAGAAAACCATAGGATCATTCAGGCAGATACAGAAATAACACGCAATGAAATCCACCACCTGTTATGATAGAAAAAATGGCATCGAAAGCCTCTTCCTCACCTCCTTCCAGCAAGGCACAGAAAACATTGGATCACATTTAACAAAGGATTTTGTCAGGGAACATTTGACAAACATTACTTAGAAAACCAGGAGTAGAGGTGGCCCTCCAACTTGATCAAGGACATCTATAAAAAGTCTGCAGCTAACATCACACAGAAAGGTGAAAGGCCAAACGCATTTCTGCCAAGATCAGGACAGGGCAAGGGTGCCTGCTCACAGTTTTATTCAGTTGCACTCACTGGAGTTTCGACTAGTGCAGTAAGACAAATAAAAGAAATACAAACTCCAGATGATTCTAATGAAAGAATTAAAATATTCCCAGCACTCAGGAGGCTGAGGCAGACACACAGTAAGACCTCATCTCAAAACAAAAGAAAACAAAATTAAAAACAAAAACATAAAAAATGTTTTTCTCAGAAGATATGACTTTCTCTATGGAAAATCTTAGGAGTTTATAAAACAAATACTAAACCTGGCAACCCATTCCCAAAAATCAATCCGCCATTGAAAACCCTATGAACAGCAGAGAAGCACTGACAATAATGTTTCGCCTGTTGTACGTAGGGTCGCTGAGAGTCAGATACCGACTCGACGGCACCTAGCAACAACAACTAAAACTAACAAATGAATTGAGCAGTGTTCATAAGACAGTATGTCAACAGGCAAAAGTCTATTCTAGTTTTATAAGTTAGCAGCCACAGATTGGAAAACTGACAAAATATCATTGATAATAAAACCAGACAGCAGACAATACTTAGAAATAAATGTCACAAGCGATATGCAGGATTTCTTTCTTGAAGTCATAAAACTTGGCTGAGAGACACATAAGACTAAAGGGTCCTGTAGTGTGTTCATGAGTTGGGGGCTCAGCAGTGTGCCGTTGCCCCAGATCTATCTATATGTTGAAGGCAACAGTAATCAATGCCACAGAAAATCTTTTCTTTCTCTCCTAAAAATTGACAAGTTGATTCTAAAATCTATAAAGAAAAGAATCCGTATAACCAAAAACAACTGAAAAGGAAGACAAATGTATTATTAGAGTCACAACGCTCCAGCAATCTACCTGGGTTGGTGTTGGTATAGGATAAACGGATCAGGGAAACGGAAGAGTCCAGAAAGAGATCTACATGAAGAGAGACAACTGTCACAAGGTTCCAAAGGGACCTGATGGGACAGGGTGAGGTGGTGCTTTAACACCTGTGTGCAGATGGGGAGAAGAACGGATGATACCCCCTAATTCAGAGCAGACATAAAATTGATTGGAAGTGGATCATAGATTAAAACAATAGCTATAACTCAAAATCAGCAGGCAGCCGTACCACTGCAACATCCGATTCCGTCAGAGCTCGGTAGCTAAGCAGAGTCGGGCCTGGTTAGTACTTGGATGGGAGACCACCTGGGAACACCACATGCTGTAGGCTTGGGAGAAGGACCCGGCAACCCACTCCCAAAACACAATCAGCCATTGAAAACCCTATGAATAGCAGAGAAGCACTGACAATACTGCTTCGCCTGTTGTATGCAGGGTTGCTATAAGTCGGACACCAACTTGCCAGCACCTAACAACAACAACGTAACTCAAAATGTTCTAAAAATGTACCTTGGAGTAGAAAAGGCATTCCGAGAGAAGGCAGAGGAATTATTTACTAAACATAAAAGACAACGTGTTATGTTAAATGTCAGCAAATTTAAAACCTCTGCTCATTTAATGACCTCATGAAGAAGATGGAAAAGGCAAGTCAGAAACTGGGACAAACAGTTGTCATACAAACATCTGATGAGTTATATCCAGTTTATGTAGATGCCCTACCAATCAGTGATCCAAAATAATACAAGCCAGGTTAAAAAGTGAGCCAAACACTTAGAACAGACATTTCAGAAAGTAACGTATTCAAACAGCCAGTGAGCGTACAGAAACCTCAACACCATTACAACACCATTAGGTCAGCTGGGAAATGCAAATGAAAACTCCAAGGAAATGCAAAGGATCTCATATCCACTGTTGTTGTTGTTGTCAGGTGCCATGGAGTCGAGTCTAACTCACAGTGACCCTCATAGGGTTTTCAATGGCTGATTGTTTCGGGATTGCCTTGGGAGTGGGTTGCCACGTCCTTCTCCCATTTTGCGGTGCTGGGAATTGAACTCAGGACCTCAGAGACTGCAGAGCGGCGCTCTACCAACTGAGCTAAATCCTAGCCCCCTTCACATCCACTAGAATGTTTTAAATGAGGAAGGGAGGGAGAGAGAGTGAGAACAAGGACAGCGAGCGTGGAGGGCTGTGGAGGACGTGGAACAGGTGAACCACTCGCTCACTGCTAGTGGGAACGTGGAATGGTGACACCGCCTAGGAAAAGCGTTTGGTGGTTTCTTATGGAGTCAAAAATACCCTTGCCACTGAACCTGCACTCTCCCACCCGGTTGTGTCCGTGATTGTCCACAGTAAGGCTTGCATGGTGATTATAGCACTGATCCCCCACTGGAATGACCCCCACGTCCATTCCTAGTGCCACGCTCAGCAGTTCGGAAGTGAATGTACAATGCGGTGGATTGTAAAGCCAGGAAGCTAAGCCCAAGTCCAGACGCTCACGTGAGAGTCTGCACCGGGGACACTCAGGAGCTGGCGAAGCAATCGGTGGTGCCGGAGGCTGGGACGGTGGACCCTTCCTGTGTGAGCTGGGTTGGAGGCTGCACGTGGGAGGTTTTCTGGGGTGATGTTCTCTCTTGGTTGGGGTGGTGGCTACCTGCACGCATCCTTCTACCAGAACTCCTCACTTCACACCCTTGTTGTTGTTGTTAGGTGCCATCGAGTCGGTATCCGACTCATAGCGACCCTCATAGGGTTTTCAATGGCTGACTGTTTCGGGATTGCCTTGGGAGTGGATTGCCAAGTCCTTCTCCCATTTTCGGGTTGCTGAGAATCAAACTCGGGACCTCAGAGACTGCAGTGCAGCGCTCTACCAACTGAGCTAAATCCCAGCCCTCACACCCTTGGGATCTGCAATTAGACATGATGGCGGACCTCCAGAAGACCAAGGACACGGAGACCAGCTGGACCAGGTGTGGCCGTTAAGGCACCAGCAGTGATGCTCGGCTGTCACCATTGTCCTTACGCTAAAACCTGCAGCCCAGACGCACACATTCTGGAGGCCTCTGTGCCACTGTTCGCCACCCGCGTCTCTGACAGGGGCTTGAGGAGGCTGCCGCCTTTGTTCCCTGGGCTGTGGAAGGGCAGCAGGAACCCACAATTCTATAAACGGTTATTCTTCATTTAAACACTGTGCCCCATGCTTTAAAAATAATGCAAGCAAGGATGACTAAGGCTGTGCTTATAAAGCTTAAGAGTTTTATAGCTTTGGAATGAAATTGTGCTAAATATAGAAAATATTATTAAGAAGCATTATTTCTCATAAACACATTGGGCTCCAGTTTCCAGCATCGACTTCACCTCGTGTATTTGCTCGGACCTGAGGAAGTGGCCCTGTGCTATTAAAATCCTGCAATTCCCAGAGACATGATTTTGGCTATTTAATAATGCCCTTGAGGTTACTTTAAATGATAGTTACCGTCGATTGAGCATTTGCTAAGTGGCAGGCCGCTAAGCATTTTGCATTAATTACCGGTGCTTCACTTACGCTCCTAAGAACCATTCAAGGTATGTATTAGAATTCTTATTTGCAAGGGAAACTGAAGCTCAGAGCAGTTAAGCAGCTTTTCTAAGGCCGTTTCACCCAACTGACAAATGACAGAGCCTTGGGACTGCCCTTTTAGTCTTTCCTTCCCCCCAGTAACTGTATTTTCTTTGTAATTTTTTAGTGTACAAGTTAATGGGCTTCATTGTGACATTTTCATACATACATTCCATTGGACATTGCTCAGGTTCACCTCCCCCATTACCCTCTCATGAGCCCTCCCCCACCCTCCTCCTCCCTGCCAAGTCCTCCTTCTACTTGCGTGTCTTGGTTGTGTGTATATTCATCTGTCTGTCCGTCTGTCTGTCTGTCTGTCTATCTATCTATCTATTTACCTATCTATCTATCACCAGATTTTGCCTTAAGGGCAAAATATGTGATATTTCCTTTCCTTTCTCCCATTGGCCTCTCTGCTTACCCTCTCCTCCTTCTCTTTAGCCCATTAACTTTCCCTATATACGTCCCTGGGCTTGGATTTAGCTCAGTTGGTAGAGTGCTGCTCTGCAGTCCCTGAGGTCCAGAGTTCAATTCCCAGCACTGCAGAAATGGGAGAAGGACGTGGCAACCCACTCCCAAGACAATCCCGAAAAAAATAATCTGCCATTGAAAACCCTATCGGATACCGACTCGACGGCACCTAACAACAACATATAGGTCCCTTCTATTTTCATGATATATATTGAATATATGGAAACCTAACATCCACATGCGAGGGAAAACATGCCATCTTTTTTTGTCTTTCTGGGTCTGGCTTATTTGACTTAAAATAATGATCCCTAGTTCCATCCATTGTCCAGGAAGAGCTGTAATTTTGTCCTTCTTTATGGCTGAGTAAAACTCCATGGTGTAGATATACCACAACTTCTTTATCCATTCATCTGTTGATGGACCCCTAGGTGGACTACTCATCTTGGCTGTTATGCATGACGCCGCTAAAACATGGCCAAGCAGGTATCTCTGTGGTATACTCACTTATATTCCTTTGGATATATATGCAGCGGTGGTATAGCCAGGTTGTATGGTAGTTCTACTTTTAGTTTTTTGAGGAACCTCCAAACTGACTTCCGTAGTGGCTGCACCAACCTGCATTCCCAGCAGCATAGTAGGGCTTTTTTCTTCCCATGTTCTCCACAGCATTTATTGTTGTCTGTTTTGTTGCTTTTGGCCACTCTGACTGGGATGAGGTGGAATCTCAGTGTAGTTTTGATTTCCATTTCCCTATGGCTAAGGAGAAGGACCTGGCAACCCACTCCCAAAAATCAATCTGCCATTGAAAACCCTATGAACAGCAGAGAAGCACTGACTATAGAGTTTCACCTGTTGTACGTAGGGTCGCTGTGAGTCAGATACCGACTCGACGGCACCTAACAACAACAACAACAACATGGCTAAGGACATTGAACATTTTTTTTTCATGTGATCCTTGGGCTGGCCCTTATTTTTATAACCCCCTTCTAGCCCTAAGGCTCTAAGTTTGGGACCCTCCAAAGCTGACCTGGAGGCAAGGAGCTGGGTGCTCCTGTATCTGGAGGTGAGCTCAGGAATCCCGCAGAGGGAGTGGGGAAACTGAGGCAACAACGGGGACCCAGGCTCACAGAGGTGACCACCATGGGCAGCTGCAGCTTACTGCTCTGGGGTCTCTTTGAGCAACTTTGTGGATGACATCAGGGACCTGTCCCCCCGCAGGACCAGGAGCCAAGTGTTTGTCCACCAGCTCCTTCTCCTTGGGGTGGCAACTCGCCAGCACTGCTGGCCAACCCTGCACAGAGGACATCGTCAGGCAGGGAAGCCCAGCCTGCAAGAGGAACTGGGGACAGGCCGGCCTGGGGCACCGACAGCATCCCGAACACTGCTGTGAGCCTTCAGCGCTACGCTCAGGCCTTCCCTTCACGGTGGCTAGACGTATAATGAAACAAAATGTATTTAACCCAATCCATCTCAAGACATTTCATCTGGACATGTGTAACTCACACAAAGATTTGCACACCCTCCTTCACAGCAGCATCATTCACAACAGCCCCAAACTGGAAACAACCCACATGTCCATCGCCGGACGAACGGGTAAACCGAATGTGACACGCACACGGGACGGAGCATCATTCAGCCCTAACGGGAATGAAAGGTGCTTCCTGCAACCACGAAAACACCCACTGCAAGAAGTCAACCATAGAAGGCCACACGTGGCACGTGGCACTGTGTGCAATGGCCACGATAGGCAAAGCCACCGGACAGAAAGTAGAGCAGGGTGGCCGGTGGCTGGGGGTGAAGGGAATGGAGGGTAACTGCTAACAGAAAGCGGTGCCTTTGGGGTGGGAGGAACGTTTTGCACAGTGATGGTGGTTGCACAGCTGGGTGACCATACTGAAGCCTACCAAATTTGCTCACTTGAAAATGGTGAATTCAACGTCATACACATCATGTCAGGCTGGGATTTAGCTCAGTTGGTAGAGTGCTGCTCTGCAGTCCCTGAGGCCCCGAGTTCAATTCCCCGCACTGCAGAAATGGGAGAAGGACCTGGCAACCCACTCCCAAGGCAATCCCGAAACAGTCAGCCATTGAAAACCCTATGAGGGTCGCTATGAGTCGGACTGGACTCGACGGCACCTAACAACAACACATCCTGCCAATGAGAAACACGACATCAGTGTGAGAGTTACTGAGATGGCTTACGCAACCCCCGCATTCTAAGACTGCAAAGTGGAACGCGCACTTTACGCTCAGTGCATCACGGTTTGAGTAGAAAGTGTCCCCAGAGCTCACGTGCTTCAGCATCTGGTCACCCGCTGGTGGCGCTATGCGTGGAAGTCGTGGAACTTCGGAGGTGGGTCTGATCTTTGTGGAAGTGATGTCACAGGGGTCAGGCCTTTGGAGGTTTTTACCGCAGACCCACAGCCCAACACACTCTCTGTTCCTGGCCCACCATGCCATGAGGTTGCCAACCACAGGCCCTGCTACCACTGCCACTGTGCCTACCCTGCCGCCATTCTGGACGGATTCCCTAAGCGTGAGCTCCCAATAAAATCCTTCCCAAGTTTGTTTGTTTGCGTTTTTCTGCTACAGCGATGACAGCTGACTAATTACACAGCGCTTCTCCATGTAGACTGGGGTGGGGGGGGACTTTCATCCACGTGGTCACCTCCTGATAGAACCCCATACTGGGGAGCCCCAGGGTTCCCCAGGGCAGCATGCTGAGGGAAGGGGGGACCTCCGGAGGCACCCCTCATGCACTAACCGCATGCTCCGCCTCCTGAGCTGCAGAGGTTTGGGGTGGGGCTTCGGAGCCGGGAAATGTCTGCGGCACACACAGCCGGAGGTGGACGGGCCCTTTGGCCTGGCCTCCCTGGGCAACAGGGCACCTCCACACCCTGAGGAGCCCCCTGCCTCCTGGGGAGCGGGGAGGTGGAGAAGGACATGCAGGACCCGCACCTCCCTGCAGGGTGGCTTAGGGTCCCTAGGACGAAGACACTGTCCCCAGGTGGAGTGCGACTCATTGGCAAATAGCGCTGTACCTGAGCACATGGCTCTCCCGGGGACACAGCGGCTGTTCCGGTCTCAGCAACTTGGGAAAGGGGAGCGTGTTCTGCTTTGCACGTGGCTGTGGCAGGAACTCGGTGCTCCCTGATTAGGAAGAGAAGTGGACCTTGGGCACGTGTGGCCGCCACGCAGCTCGAGGATTTCATAGCCTGTCTCCTCCTCAGGGTGGCTCAGGCCAGGCCAGCCTGACCTCGCACAGGTCCCTTCCCCATGGGGCTGTGGTCACGGGGGTCAGCTGACAAGGGACTGGTAGTGGGACATGGATCTCCCCAGGCTCTGGGCAGGCCGGCAGCAACCAGCCGCTGAATGCTATGGTGGGGCTCATAATTTGGAAACGCTCCTATTTTAGCTTGAGCTGCTTAAATGCAATAAAAATGACTGACCATTTCGGGGCTTTCAAAAGAATCAATACCACGGTCATAAAAGATGCATCGAAACTGTTCTGTGGTTTTTGTAGTGCTATTAACTTTATTTCATTCATAAAATGGAAAAGCAATTTAGCCATAGGAATATCGCCCAGGATGGGAAAGGAGGTTTTCCTTGATTTTTTTCTTTCTTTTTTCTTCTCTTCTCTCTTCTCTCCTCTCCTCTCCCCTTTCCTTCCTTCCTTCCTTCCTTTCCTTCTTCCCTTCCTTCCTTCCTTTCTTCCTTCCTTCCAATCATCCTTCCTTTCCTTCCTTCCTTCCTTCCATTCTTCCTTCCTTCCTTCTTTCCTTCCCTCCTTTCCTTCTTTCCTTCCTTCCTTCCTTCCTCCCTCCCTCCCTCCCTTCCTATCCTATCCTATCCTTCCTTCCTTCCTTCCTTCCTTCCTTCCTTCTTTCCTTCCTTCCTTCCTTCCCTTTCTTCTTTTCTCCCATCTTTTCAGATGAGGTCTCCCCACGTTGCCCTGACCGGCTTTGAAATCCTGAGCTCAGGTGAGTCTCCACCTTCGGGCCTTTGAGTACCTGGAACTACAGGCCCTGATCACTGCAGCAGGATTCTATCTAAAGGTACTGGGTAAACACAGCACGTGCACATTCACAGAGGTCACAGTGGTTTTGCTCCCTGTGGGAGGATCGAGGTGTCCTGTTGCTCAGCCGCCAGGGGCTGTTCATGGCTCCAAGAACATCGCTGTGGCTCATGCCTGGGGGCAGGGCTGGCCTGTCCTTTTTTCCCACGAAGTCATGTTCTTGATAATACTCCTCTCGACTGTCCCCTGAGAGTTTATGTAGCAAAACAGCAAGGCTCGGGGGCATTTCTGCATGGTACAGGATATTGGGACCAGCGGGAGGCACTTAGTGAAATACACTGTGCCTACGTGAGAAGGGTGCGCGGAGAACGCTCGGTGTGGGGCTGCATGGAGCCAGGGCTGTGTGAGCCGGGGCTGCGTGGAACCAGGGCTGCATGGAGCGGGGCCCCAGAGTCCGGTGTGGAAACCAAAGTCCACTTCCTCTCCTGAGGTTCTTTTTATGGCCACTCTCTGTGTAGCATGCTAGCTCAAGGGCAAACAGGCTGCTGACCGGCCCTAACTCAGGGCTGCCCTATAGGATGAATTGCTGACCTTGGGCCCAGCACAGAGCCCTGGGAGGCAGGGCCGGGTGGGTGGGAGGGGGCTGGTGGCTGGTGCAGAGCGTGCTAAGGGCTCCCTTCTGTGAACCAGAAAAGCTGTGATCACAATGCGATTCTCAGGGAGCCCCTGGGTGCTTTCGGGAAAGCTCAGGCCATGGGGTATGCAGGTCACCAACTCTGTCCCCAAAAGATAAATCTGGAGCACTTGGACAAGAAGGGTCCTCCGGCCTCAGAAAGGTGGGATTGGCCTGACCAGGAGTGTGACTGAGGACAGAAAGCAGACCCACGCGAAGATGGTGGGGTGGCCTGGGAAAACACAGGGCCTTTAGAGACCAGCTGCCTTCTCCCTGCAGATTAAGTATGGTGCTCACAGGCTGGTCTCGGGGGACAGAGCAGACCAGGGCCTGGCAGGGGCCTTTCCCTTGGCTGCTTATCTCTCTGAAGAGCAAAGTCCTGTCCCATCCAGCAGAGAACCATGCAGCACCCGGCCTCGCCCCGTCTCTTGGCGGCGACATCAAAAGCTGCCCAGCAGATGCAGTGTGGGAGAGAGGCCCTGTGGCGGTTCCCAAAGAGGCCCCCTGCCCAGTGCTGCTTGGGGACCACAGCCGGAAGCTTCTAAGCCAGCCTCCACCCACTCTTTACAGAGGGTGCAGATTCGTGATGCACAGTAGCGTTTGGGGCTTCAGTGTCACCCGACTCGTCTGGAGGCAACGCCCCTGGCGCTCAGCTGCCCAGCCCTGTGATGTGAGATCCACGCTTGGGCCTATGTGCATGCATTGCACTGCTCTCCCTCTCTCTCTCTCTTTCTTTCTTTCTTTCTTTTTTTTTTTTTTTTGTGGTACTGGGGGTTGAACCCAGGGCCTCGCGCCTGCATGCTTTGCAAGTGCTGGACCACTGAGCTGTGCCCCCAGCCCATTTTTTTTTTTTTTTTTTTTTTACTTTTTGAGACAGGGTCTCGCTAAATTACGCAGACTGCCTCTGGTCTCGAACTTGCGATCCTCCTGCCTCTGCCTCCCGAGCTGCTGGGATTACAGGCGTGCGCCACCATGCCCTGCTGCTGTTTATTTCTCAAACTCCTCTGCACTCCCAGGACTCCAGCTTCCTGAGGGGCTGTCACAGGCCCCGTCCCTGCTGCCCACAGGTGCCCTGCACGCATGTGGCCTCCAGCCCTTTGCTGGAAGTCTCCAGGGAGGAGCTTGGTCCATCAGCTGGCCAGCTCTGCCCACGACTGGCTCACTTCTGTTAAGTTCTTCCCCTTAAGGTGCAAATTGATCTCCCATTGGCTGAAGTTACACAAAAATCCAGCTTCCTACAGAATACCTGGACCAGCTGGCCCTTCCCCCAACCCCTTCTAGAAGCCAATGCCTGTCCTGCCCAGTCTGAGCTCAGCCTGTCTTTGTTTCCTGATTCCTCCTGGGCTTTCCGATCCTGGCCCTCTGCTCTGGGAGGGGCAGCCCCCGCAGCCTTCTTCAGAAGATTCCTGTCTTTGGTGGCTCAGTCCCGGCCTCCTCCTCTGGGATGTCCTCAGGCCTGTCCTAGGCTGATGGCCACGAGGTGACGGTCCTGCCACAAGGCAATGCCAGGCTCCCCTGGACTCTGCTTCCTCCTCACCTGCCGAGGTCCATCGGGCAAACCAGGCCATGCATCCCTACCTGAGCTCTGTCCCCCACCCCGCTTAACGCCTATCTTGGGTGGTGGCTTTCAGGGGCTTGGGAAAGACCGGATGGTGCTCCTCTGACTTCTGCTCAGTCAGAACAGCTTGGCTTCTCCCCCAGATCACCTGACTCTCCTCATTGCCCCGGGGGCCAGGACCTCAGCTCCACCCCGAGACCCCTGAGGTCGCCTCCTCCCCGCCTCCCTTCATGACCTGTGCTCAACTCGGCTCTTAAAGATCCGCAGTGGAGAGGGAACGCCAGGCTGGGCTCTCTGCCTGAGAGGAAAGCTAGCCTGGGGGACCCTCTCTGCTTCCGGAAAAGGGGCACATGGGGGATTTGGGGACTCCATTTACACAGAGGCGAGAGGCTGAAAGAATCCACGGAGGGAGTTTATGCCCTTGACACTGAGCCTGTGGAGAGGAGACGAAGCCGTCCCACAGAGGCAGCGTGGACACCACAGTGGCCCTGGGGACGATGGGCACCTCGGGCCACGAGACCACACTGTGAACACCCGGATTCAAATTCTCCAGGTGGCTACTTTCCAAGGCAAGGGCCGTGTCTCACACACTGCTAGCCCAGGGCCACGCTGAACGAGTACTGTCCGGATGACCGATCTCAATGCTGACGTCTGCCTCCCTCATTTCTCTGCTCAAAACCACCCGGGTCACCCACACAGCAGTGGACGGCAGAGCTGGGTGTGGTGGCACATGTGTGAGATCCTAGCATTCAGGGGGCTGAGGCAGGGACTGACGCAAGAACCAGGCCAGCCAGCCTGGTCTACTCAGCTAGTTCCAGGCCTGCCTAGGCTATGCAGCAAAATCCCGTCTCAACAAAACAAAATCAAAAAGAAAGAAAGAAACAAACAAACAAAATTGACAGAAAGAAAGAAAGAAAGGAAGGAAGGAAGGAAAAAGCAGAAGGCCTTAGGTGACCTTCAAGGCCAACATAACCCACCCCGGGCCTTTCTCACCCTGGACTCTAAAGGGCAGAGCTCCAAAGGGCCATAATGGACAATGTTCGGTGGTCACCACGAATTTGGTGGAGACGGCAAAGTGGTCCCATCGTAGCAGGACAGGACTATCCCTGGGGTAAAGGTCCTCTGGAGCCATCTGCATGAAGTTTAAAGGCAGGCCTCACAGGCACCAAACAGATTTGCAAGTCAGTTAAGTATTTGTCAGGGCAGAGTTCAACACTCTTCAGTGGGAGAAAACCAAATCCAGATGGTCAGCACTAACTTTCACCAAAATGTGCTAGATGTGCAAGAATCAGAAAAATATGCCTCATCTTAGGAGAAAATCCAGTCACTGAGAGGCAAGAAATAAAAATAAAATATGTAAAAAGATAAATAAAAACAAAACAAAAAACCAATCACCCAGAGAGGGTGAAACTAGCAGACAGTGAGAGCAATGCAGAGTTGTGAATGTATGAAGTATTTAAAGGGAGTAGGAACACAATAAGGAAATAGGAAGGAGATGTGAAAAATGGAATACGTGAAATAGGAATACGTGAAATAGAAATGAAATTCCTAACAGTGAAAGCCACAACATTGGAGATGAAAATTTTACTGAATGAGATCAACAGCAGATCAGCTATTGCAGAGGAACGATCTACAAAACCAAAGGTGTAAGAAAAGAAAAATACAAGCACTGGGAGTGGTGGTACCCACCTGCAACCCTAGAGCTTGGGAAACCGAGGCAGAAGGATCACAAGTTCAAGGCCAGTCTGGGGTACACACCCAGACCTTGTCTCCAATCTATATATTGTTCTTGTTAGGTGCCGTCGAGTTGTGTCCGACTCATAGCGACCCTCATAAGGTTTTCAATGGCTGACTGTTTCGGGATCGCCTTGGGAGTGGATTGCCAGGTCCTTCTCCCATTTTTGCAGTACTGGGAATTGAACCCAGGACTTCAGAGACTGCAGCACAGCGCTCTACCAACTGAGCTAAAGCCCAGCCCCAAATCTGTACATATGAAAATTAAAACAGAGAAAAAAAGACTAGAAAAAAATGAACTAAACCTGTGGGAAGTGGGGGTCGTAACAGGCTGGCTGTGACTCAGGTAGTTAAGGTCCCAGAGAGAAGACAGAGAGACAGCAGAACGGAGCAAATTTCCAAATCTGATGAAAGACTGGAACTCCTAACACGAAGAAGGTCGGTGAACCCCACATGGGTTAACCACAAAGAAAACCTAAGAAAGAGCATCCAAATTAAATTTCTAGAGAAATACTTCTGCAGCCAGAGGAAAACAGACACAGGACAGAGAAACCACAGTGAGATGGAGCATGGCCGCCCACTAGAAGCTACACCAGCTTCTAGAAGGACAACAGAAAGGCATATTTAAAGCCCTCAAAACTATCACACTACAATTCTGTACGGCAAGAAAAGCCCCGCCCAAATGGAGGTGAGTGAAATCCTTTTCAGATGAACAGGAGGCAGAGGAGTTCACTGCTGGAGGATCAATACTACAGAACCCTAGCAGCTCAAGGGAAGGAAGGAAAACGGCCCTTGATGCCCGAAGATCTACACAGACAAACGAAACAAAACCGGCCCTTACTGAAAGCAACTGTTAGCGCATTGCAGGGGTTAAAACAGCTGTGGGACAAAACACAAAGCATGAAGGGCAGGGTGGGAAAAATGCGAGCCTGCCATCGTGAGGGTCTTACATCATAGTGCAGTGGGCAACGGGACCTTCAGGCAGACTGCAGGGAGCTAACGATGCAACTGTAAAACCAAGAACCGCCAAGAAATAAAACAAGTATAGCTCGTAACAAGAGTGGAGAAACACGAATTAAAAAATTCTTCCAAAAGCAGGAAAAAGAAGAGATAAGATGAGACAAGTAGAAAATGAGTGGCAAGATAGTAGATTTAAACCCAACCACATCCATAGTTACATTTAATACAAATGGTCTAAAAACGTCAATTAGGAGGCTGCAATGGCCGGAACTGATAAATGTCCCTAAAGAAATTTCCTTTGAAAATGAAGACACAGCTGTCTGATGAGGATGGGAAACGGACATCATTTCTGAGCACTAACCCCGAGAAAGCAGGAGTGATTGCCTCAACTTGAGATATAGAAGACTTTACAACAGGAAGAACGAGGATCAGGGCAAATCTTCACAAGGATAAAGAGATTTATGCGTCAAAAAGATACGGCAATTTAAGAAGTATGCACTCGGTGATAGAAAACTGATAGAACTAAGGAAGGAAATAAACATTCCATCGTTATAATTGGGTAGTTTAATACTCACCTCTCAGTGATTGATAGGACAGTATACAAAAATAAGTCAAGGCAGAGAAAACTTAATTATCAACTTGTTGTTAGGTGCTGTTGAGTTGGTCCAACTCACAGTGATCCTGTGTACAACAGAACAAAACACTCCCTACACGGTGCCCCGCCCAGCACTATGTTGCTACTGTTCATAGGGTTTTCGGTGGCTGATTGTTTCAGGAGTGGGCTGCCAGGTCCTTCTCCAGGTCTTCTTTTGTGGTGCTGGGCCTCAGAGGGTGCAGAGCAGCATCCTACTGACCGAGCTACACCCTAGTCCACATCATCAACTAGCTTGACCTAATGGATATTTGCAGCTATTCTACTCAATGGCAGCAGAATATGTTCTTTCCAGAACACACGGAGCAATCACCAGGATAAACCACACATCTCAATAGATTTAGAAAGAGGAAAGTCACACAGAATATTTTATTTTGTCACAAGAGAACTAACTTTGAAATCAAGAGTAGAAAGGTAATTGGAAAACGTTCAACTATTTGAAAACCAAATAACACGCTTCTAAATAACAAATGGCCTGCAGCAGTACCGCTGTGGGGTTTGATCCTGTCAGACCTCAGAAGCTAAGCAGGGTCAGGCCTGGTTAGTACTTGGATGGGAGACCACCTGGGAACGCCCGGTGCTGTAGGCTTGGGAGAAGGACCCGGTAACCCACTCCCAAAAAACAGTCAGCATTGAAAACCCTATGAATATCAGAGAAGCACTGACAATAGGGTTTCTCCTGTTGTACATAAGGTTGCTGTGAGTCAGCTACCGACCTAACAACACAAATAACAAATGGGTCAGAGGAGGAATTACATGGTAAATTAGTGAATATTTTAAGTTGAATAAAAATGAATACACAATGCGTGAAAATAGATTATGATTACAGAGTTGAGCTTTAAACTGTTTCATTACACATAAAATAGCTCTAAAATCAGTGATCTTCTACCTGGGGGTGGGGAGGTACCTAAGGAGAGTGGACGTGAACAAGAAAGAAAGATAAGTGAAGAAATTCATGAAATAGGATCAAAGCAGTAGGGAAAACCAATGAGCCCAATGCTGGCTTTTTGAAAAAGCAAATCAATACCCTTTATAAAGCTTTGTTGTTGTTGTTGTCAGGTGCCGTCGAGTCGGTATCCGACTCATAGCGACCCTCTCTGTACAACAGGGGAAACACTATTGTCAGTGCTTCTCTACTGTGCATAGGGTTTTCAATGGCACATTGATTTTTGGGAGGGGGTTGCCAGGTCCTTCTCCCAATTATAAAGCTTTAGTTAGATTAATTTTAAAAAGAGGAAGAGACAAATTTTGGTCACGTGCACAGGATGGTGTCTAGCGCCTGCAGGTGCTGCGGATGTTCCCCCAAGGACCAAACTGCCTAACGGTGATTGCTCAGACCATCGCCTGGTCCTTAGGTGACACATGGCTACCCTAATCCCCTGAACGAAAGAGAGGATTTCACTAAAACCCCACAGACCTAAAAAGGATAATAAGGACGTATTTCGGACTGTATCATGCCAACAAATTCTTAGGTGAAACCGAGATGAAATGAACCCAACTTCCTAAAATGATCCCTCAAAGCAACAGAAAACCTGCATGTTCTTATCTATTTCAGAACTTAATTCTGTAATGAAAAGGCTTTCCACAAAGAAACTCTAGGCATGGATGGACGTACCGGTGAATACTATCAAACACTGGAGGCACAAATAATGCCAACCATAAACAAACTTTGCAGGGAACAGGAGAGGCGGGAACACCCCCTGATTCATTTTATGAGGCCAGTATTGGTGGTGGTGGTGGTTAGGTGCCATTGAGTCGGTATCCGACTCATAGCGACCCTCATAGGGTTTTCAATGGCTGAGTGTTTCGGGATTGCCTTGGGAGTGGATTGCCAGGCCCTTCTCCCATTTTTGTGGTGCTGGGAATTGAACTCGGCACCTCAGAGACTGCAGTGCAGCACTCTACCCACTGAGCTAAATCCCAGCCCTGAGGCCAGTATTACCCTACCAAAATCAGAGGAACATTTTATAAGAAAGCTGTAGATCAATATTCCTCATTAATACTGGTTCGAAAACACTTGCAAATTGAATCTGAAACAAAAAGATGACCGGCCATAGCCAAACTCAGGTTCTACTAGGAACACAAGGTTAGTGTAGCAGCTTAAAATTAATCATCGAGATTCATTCTCAACATAATGGAGGGGAAAAAGATAAGATCGGGTCAACAGGGGAAGAAAAGTATTTGATGAAGTTTGGCACCAATTTGTGATTACAGCTGTCAAAAAACTATAAATAAAAAAACGAACAAACTCTTCAATTTCACAAAGGGACATAGAAACAAAAGAAAACAAAACAGAAAACAGTTACAGCTAACACCATCCCTGACAGTGACAGGTTTCACACATTTCTCCTAAGACTAAGAACAAAGCAGCGACACCACCCCCACACTGGTCCTCTCATACACTGGATAGCCTCCCTTGCGCAAGGCAAGAAAAAGCACTGAAATGAAGTGCAATAGTGCAGACTGAAGTGGAAGAAGCATTTCTCTATTGTAGATGTGAAAATTCATCAAGAAAACCATAGGAAATCTACAAAAAGGTGGTGGACTTAATAAAAGTCAGTACACAAAACCCTATTATATTTCTATAAACTAAAAGATACTGAAACTTAAGTTTATTGTTTTTGTGGTGCTGGGGATTGACCCCAGGGCCTCATGCATGCTAGGCAAGTGATCTACCACTGAGCTACACCCCAGCCCTTGAAATGCCAAGAAATTCATTTATAATAGCATAGAAGTATGAAATGCTTAGTGATGAACTGATTGACACATTTTCAGGAATTTTGCGCTGACAATAATGTTTTTGAGAAGTAGCAAAGGAAATTCAGATAAATGAAGAAGATCGTATTTAGCAATCACGAGATTCAACATTAGTAACATGTTAATTCTTCCCAAATGGTTCTGTATATTGAATGAGATATCAGTCCAAATCCTAGAAGACTTTTGTTTTTTTGTAACAAGTGACACAATGTTTCTAAATTCATTCCAAAATAAATGACCTGTTTCTAAGTCCCACAACCACCCTGTGGTTATTAGACCTGTGCTCCTGGGTCAGGACAGATGTGTGCATTAAAGGAACAGGAAGCTGAGGCCAGGAAAAGACTCACACGTATGTGGCCAGTGGCTTTTGAACAAAGGTGTCATGGTAATTCCACGGGAGGAAGGACCGTCTTTTCCACTAATGGTGCTACAGTGAATAAATATCCACGTGGAGAAAACAGACTTCGGTTCTTTCTCCTCCATGCGAGTGGGCTAGACTAAGCAATGTGCTTCCCAAAGATAGCAAGGAAAGGGATTAGTAGTCCAGTGTGGTGGGGAAGCTGTGAGGACATCGGGTCCCCCATGCCTTCCTTCCCAAACAATGTCCCCAGATTGATGAGACAGACCTCAGACAAACCCCAGTGGGGACCCTAAACAGACGCTTTAAGACTCTCGGCCATGACAAAAAAGGGAAGTCTGAGAAACTGTCACAGACCAGAAAAGCCTGGGAGACCCAAGACTTGGTGCAGTGCAGGGCAGTGGTTGGATCTTGGAGCAGAAAAAGGGCCCTGGGTGAAACTCTGGTGAGATCCAAACAGAGGGGGGGGTTAGTCAGGAATAACATAAAGAGAGGAAAAAAAAGATTTTCATTAAGGCCAGGGACTGATAAGCTTTTTGTATTAAGGGGCCAGGCATGGTGGCGCACGCCTGTAATCCCAGCGGCTTGGGAGGATCGCAAGTTCGAGACCAGAGGCAGTCTGCATAACTTAGTGAGACCCTGTCTCAAAAAGTAAAAGAAAAAAATGGGCTGGAGGTGCAGCTCAGTGGTCCAGCACTTGTGAAGCATGGGAGCAGAGGCAGTCTGCGTAATTTAGCGAGACCCTGTCTCAAAAAGTAAAAAAAATGGGCTGAGGTGCAGCTCAGTGGTCCAGCACTTGCAGAGCATGCAGGCGCGAGGCCCTGGGTTCAACCCCCAGTACCGCAAAAAAAAAAACAACAAAAAAAAAACTTTTTATATTAAAAACCCAGACTCAGGCTGGGTGCTTTGGCGCATGCCTGTAATCCCAGCAACTCGGGAGGCAGAGTCAGGAGGATCGCAAGTTCAAGACCAGAGGCAGTCTATGTAATTTAGCGAGACCCTGTCTCAAAAAGTAAAAGAAAAACATGGGTTGGAGGTGCAGCTCAGTGGTCCAGCACTTGCAAAGCATGCGAGCACAAGGCCCTGGGTTCAACCCCCAGTACCACACACACACACACAAAAAATAAATAAAATAAATAAATAAATAAAAAAGCCAGACTCAGAAAGAGACATAGCACGTGTTGTCTCTATGTTCAGAAGCCAGACTAGGAAAAGATACCAAATACCACCTCACATACGGCATACAAATCCATAGTAGTTTTTCTCTTTCTCTGACTTTGTTTTTTGTCATGCATTTTACTGTTGTGTGCAAGTTCCAAAATATATTTGCTTTGAACAGTCAAAAATAAATAAATAAAGATTACCCCAGGTCTCAGAAAACAACCACAGGTGCTGAATTTTTGTTAAGTACAGGTTTGGATCTCCTTAATTGAACTTTTTCCAAAAAACTTCAAAGGAAGTATTTTATACCGGAAAATGTGAGAACCTGCATTTAATTCTAACATCTACTGTCAAAAGAACTGAATGACGGGTGCTCACAAAGAGCTACTCAAGTAGAAACATTGTAAAGCACCTGGTACTCTTGGGTGACACCATCAGGGTGCAAGAGGCCCAGAAACACCCACACACATTGTCTCAGTTTCTGTGGATGCCTCAAAGTAACCACCGGTCTTCCAAAAATCAAAATAAAATTTAACAAAGGCAAATAAAGCTCAAGTTTTATCTCCTGGCACACAAAAATATTAACTCAACATTGCTCATACAGGCTAGGGGTATAGCTCAGTGGAATAGGGCTTGCCTGCCATGTGCAAGAACCTGGGTTTGATCCCACAAAATAAACAAATAATACATACACCTAAATGTACAAGCTAAAACTACAAAACATATAGAAGAAACATATAGGAGAAAACTTCACAAGCTTGGAGTAAGCTGAAATGTCTTAGACAAGAGACAAAAACCACCAGGCATAAAAGAGCAAATTGATAAATTGTGCCTATTCAAAATTTACAATTTCTGGTCATTGAAAAACACTAATAAAAATGAAAGCTGCAGACGAGGAAATCTATTTATAACATATATCTGACAAAGGGCGTGGGTTCTTAGTATATCAAGGACATTCATAACTCAGTAAGTGGGGAAGCAATGCAGCAACAAGTCACCAAAAATTCACACAGGAACTTCACAGATGACAACTGAGAAACAGCCCATTAAGGTACTTAGTTAGCATCACTAATCACAAGGGAATCAAGTTAAAACCGCAGCACATACCACTATGTACTCATTAAAGTGGTTAAAATAAAAAAAAAAAACCCCACTGGAGTGCCAGGTGTTGGGGAGAACGTGAACCAACTGGAAATCGCTGGTGGGAATGCAAGATGGCACAGCCATTTTGGGAAAAGTAATTGGCAGCTTTAGCTTAAGTTAAACATACACTTAATATGATCTAGCCATCCCACTCTTAGGCATTTACACAAGTGAAATGAAAACATCTGTCCCCACAAATGCATCTACTTGGATGCTCACAGTAGCTGTATTCATAGAAGCCTCCAAATGTCCATCCACAGATGAATGGAAAATGCATTCTGGTGCATCCCACACCATGGGATACTATTTAGCAACAAAAAGGAAGGAGCTACCTATGTAACAACGTGGGCGGGGTTCAAAGACATTATATTGTGTCAAAAAAGTACACACATTCTGTGTAATTTCTTACATGGAACTCTTTAAAAGATGAATCAACAGACAGTGGCCAAAAGCAGCCAGTGACAGAGACAGACTAGGAAGGGGCACAAGAGAATTTTTTCAGGTGGTGTCAATGTCTCCTCTTGATTTTGGTGATGAGGACAAAGGTGTGCAATTTTTCTAAAACGCATCAAAGCATGCACTTCAGTGGGAGCATTTTACCATGCGGAGACCATGTATAAATAAAAACGATTTGAAATCCAAAAGGAAATGGGATTCTAATAGAAGAATATGACGGGCTGGCTGTGCAACCCTGAGAAACCCTGTGGGTTGAAGGCCGGCCTTTAGAGCTTGCGGGGAATGCAGGACAGGCCCTGGGGTCCAGGAATCCAAGATGGACCATCAGGCAGCATCCATTCGTCCTGGGGCCCAGGGGTGGGGTGGGGGCACTCCCTGGGCAGTCCCGATAGCAGCAAAGCTCTCACGATCTGTAAGAGTCAGGCTACAGATCCAAACTCTTAACTAATATTTATTCCATCAGAGGATCTGGCTGGAACTTTCTTGGGTTTTTTCCTCTTAATTTAAAAAAGATAGGGCCTTACCAGACAGCTGCTTGACGGCCACAGGTCGCACTTTGTAGGGAGTTCTGCAAAAGAGAAGAGAGCGCGGCTCTGAGAGGCTGGCAGAGGTGCATCAGAGATAAGTGTGGGCGGTGGCGGGCGGTGGGGGGGGGAGAAAACTGCCGTTCAGTGGATTAAAGAGGTTTTTTTCTTTTTATTTTATTTATTTATTTATTTTTCTATGTGTGCAGCCTAAGCACGTGCTCTGCCACAGAGCCACACACCCAGGCCCTTTGTTTTTGTTTGTTTTATTACTTTTGTGTTTTTTTCAGTACTGGGGGGGTTCAACCCAGGGCCTCGCGCCTGCATGCTTTGCAAGTGCTAGACCACTGAACTGCACCCTCAGCCCATTTTTTTTTTTTTACTTTTTTGAGACAGGGTCTCGCTAGGTTACACAGACTGGCTGTGGTCTCGAACCTGCGATCCTCCAGCCTCTGCCTCCCAAGCCACTGGTATTACAGGCGTGCACCACCATGCCCGGCTTTTGTTTTATTACTTTTGAAATTAGTTTCTTTAAAATTAGTTTTTTTGGCTATTCTGAGCTTCTTTATTCTAAATATTCTAAATGTTTCAATTATATCATTTAAATGATAATCTTCCTTTATAAGGTTTATATCTGGTCAGTGAAACAGATTTTCATCATTGGTACCACTACAGATCACAGATGTGGCATCCAGGTGGGACCAACAGATTCTGACATTATTGCCCAGGTCCGTCCCAATGCCTGCCTGAGACAGGTCAGCTCCCTCTTCTCTGCTGTTTGGAGCTCACAGCATCTGTAGACGGGCAGAGGGTGGAGCCAACAACTGTCAAAAACGCACCAGAATCTTGATCCTGTCTCCCCTGCAACCACAAGGCCTGGTGAGGTTGGGCAGAAGACACTGGCAAGGCACATGGCAGACGAAAGGTACTGTCACTTAAGCAAGGACCGCTGGCCAAGGGCTGGGCCAGGACCCTGAGCCCAGTGGAAACTCGGCAAAGAGCAGCAGCCAGCCCCAGCCAGGAGGGGATGAGAAGCAGTAGGAGCGCCCCTTAGGGAGCCGCAATCCTTACCCAGCAGGGTGGCAGAGGGTGAACCCAGGAAGCAAGAGCAATCGAGGGCACAGGGGACCTGCCCTCCGGGTAGAAGGACAAACAGCCGACCTTGGATGCACTCTAGCAGCAAAATACCTGACCCTTTGTCTCGACTAGAGAATTTAGGAACCCATGTATGTAGATGCAACAGCAGACCCCAGGGCCACGGGCAGAGGTCACTTGTTCACGCCGTCCCCTGGTTCACTGGTCCATTCTTTTCTGTGAAATGCCCTGCCCAGACACTGCCACGCCACACCCGAGTGCAGGATGAAGGGGCTGCTGCCACGAGCGGCTCAGCACAGGGATGTTGGGGTTCACTCCAGCCCGGCAAAAGACCACGGAGCTTCACCTCAATACCAGTCTGCTCAGGGACCCCTGGGAGTGGGCGAGAGCAGGTTGGTGGCGCCACGAAGGACCTAAGGAGCCTTCAAGAACAAACGGGAACTTTATTAGGCTGCTCCTTTGCAGGAGAGCCTAAAGACCAGACAGCTCTATATAACAGCTCTGTAGCTGGCAGCATGGGTTGCTGCTGCTACAATGGGATGTTGTTGTTGTTAGGTGTTGTTAGGTGTTGTTAGGTGTTGTTAGGTCGGTATCTGACTCATGGAGACCCTCATAAGGTTTTCAATGGCTGGCTATTTTGGGATTGCCTTGGGAGTGGATTGCCAGGCCCTTCTCCCATTTTTGCGGTGCTGAGAATTGAACTCAGGACCTCAGAGACTGCAGCGCAGTGCTCTACCAACTGAGCTAAATCCGGGCCCCTGCTACAATGGGATAGCGGCTCTATATTAAAGTGCCAAACAGTTCTGATGTCTTCGCTGTCTGTGCCGATGATCAAGACGTTGCCTCTCCCTGGTCGTCTTCTCCTCTCATATCCTCCCCAGAGTCAGGGGTGGGTGCGTGGGTTTGAAAGCTCTTCTTGGCTTGCTCGAGGTCTTCTTTCTTGACCTTGGAGTCTTGCCTGTGGATGGCTTGATTGAAGATCGAGACAATGGAAGCAGTGAAAGCAGGTGCAGGGTACAACAATCAATCAAGGAGATCAGGAAGAAAGGGGTGGACACCTAAGGTGATCGGTGGTCTACTTACATACTCTCTAGGTGGGGGTGTGAATCAGGGTGCAATCTTTCAGAGCCCCACTCTCTCTCTTCACCACTCCGGCAGTTCAAGAGCCCAGCGGGCTCTCGGGAGCTGCGAGACGGGGTCCACCCAGCCAGTACTGCAGGCCAGGGTGGATGGAGAGATGGATACTAAGGCTGCAGGAACATCCAGGCAGCCTTGGAACCTTCCAGGCTTTGGGCCAAAGCTCCCTGAGGGTTGCATTTCGTGGCCACTCAAGATTAGTTCTGGTCCGGAGCCCCCTGGTCCTGCGGACTCTGAAGAGCTGTGGGGTTTCCCTGCCTGTGATGCTGCCGCCGGGGCTGGGTGAGCTCTTGGTCCAGCTGCAGGCTCCCTTTTCTCCTCCTCCTCGCCGCCAGCACGACCCTCTCCCTCTGCCCTTGGGCTGCCATCCCACGTGTCTTTTCTACAGTCGGACTGCCTGGGCCCTGGCCTCCTTTCAAAGACGCCCAGGAGGGGCCTTCGGTGGGGCCGGCACCCAGCACCCATGTGTGCTCAGGACAGACAGCTGCCAGGCCACCCAGCGGGAGCCGCGTGGCTCACAACTTGGCTAAAATCAGCAGCAAGAGGACTGCTGTGTTATGTCGCGAATGTACGGTGTCAGTCTGGTCCTCCCCTCTCTCCATCTGCTCCGCCATACGCCCCACTCTTTCTCACGCTATTTAAGCATCTGTTTTCTCCTCTGATGAGGGTCCTGCAGCAGCAGCGACAGACGCAGAGTGGGAGAGCCAGGAGGCAGCCCCTTCACGACGCTGTGTCCAGGACACGCCCTGGCCAGAGGGAGCGCTTCGACCGGCTGGACACAGGGGCACTGTTTGACCCAGGTTGCACCCCATATCCTGACAGGCTGGGGAAGGTGACAAGCCACCATGGACTCCTGCCTGGCCGTCAGAGGGGCAGTCTCGGGATCAGCAGAGTGGGGCACAAAACAGATGGCGTGGAGGTGACAAGGGCATGGATGTCTGCTGCAGGAAGCCACCTGCTGGGCTGGGTGGCACTTGTGCAGGCAGGCAGACTCGGGGACAAATGTGTGAAGATGGAATTGTGCCAGGAGTTACCTGTGCAGGGCTGGGCACGAGCCCAAGGCTCCAAGGTCACCAGGAGCTCTGTGCTGGGGAGGGATGGGGTGAAATCTGGGTTGGCCCCACCCTCCTGACCTCATCTAATCTCAGTCACCTCCCAAAAGTCCCTCCTCCGCTAACTCCATCCCACTGAGGTGGGGGGTGGGGGTGACAAGCACTCAGCCCGTGCCACCGAGGGATGAAGAATGAGTCATCCACTCACGGGTGCTGGGCTTTCCCTGTGTAGGGAAAGGACGATTTTTCTGGAAGGCAGGTAGGACTCTGGTAAGGGACGTGGGGAGGGGGAGGAGTGGGCACAAAAGCCCATGCGGAGCCCTGGGGTCTGAGCTGGGCGCTGGCAGCGCCATCTGAAGGCAGGTGTTAAGGCCAGGAGTTTCTTGATGGAAGGAGGAGCCCAGCTTGATTCGGGGTTTGAGGTGGGGGCAGGGAAGGTAGGGAACAGGGAGACGCTGTGAGGCAGGTGACCGCCCTGCTCCTGGCCGGGAGTGGGGTGGCTGGCCACCAGCCCTGGGGATTCGGAGAAGAGTCACGGAAAGCAACCCTCCCACCCCCGACCAGGAAATGAAGGGTCCAAGCCACCAGCAGCACAATCCCCTCCCCAGAGGTGGCTCCTCATTCGGAGGCTGGGAACCAGAGAGGTGACCAGTGGCTGCATGGTCTCCAGAGGCAGGGAAAGCTGAGAGAGACCCAGACCCACCAACCACACCGTGGCCGTGACCCTTTATAAAGATCTGTGTGGTTTTGCCGGGCGCGGTGGAGCACACCTGTAATCCCAGTGGCTCGGGAGGCAGAGGCAGGAGGATCGCAAGTTCCAGACCAGAGGCAGTCTGCGTAACTTAGCGAGACCCTGTCTCAAAAAGTAAAAAAATGGGCTGGAGGCGGCAGCTCAGTGGTCCAGCACTTGCAAAGCATGCAAGCACAAGGCCCTGGGTTCAATCCTCAGTACCACACACACACACACACACACACACACACACACACACACACAAAAGATCTGTGTGGTTTTAATGGGCAGCTGGTGCTGAAAGTCACTCTTCAGCTGACCTGGTTTGTACGGGGCTGTTAGAATGGGTGAGTGACACACGTCCCTATGTCCCCTGACGGGCACAAAAGAGCCTAAACAGGCGTGCATCTAGGTCAGGCATTTTCAGAGACCAGAACGGGGATTTACAGGTCCCACACGTCGCAGTGCAAGTGCAGCCTGGAGCAGCGACCGCAGCCCTCTGACTTCCCCTCTCCACACAGCATGGATGCCCCACTGGCAGGGGCAGCACAATCTGGTACAGGTGCAGAGGACAGCGGGGCGCCAGGTGGCAGGAGGGAAGGCAGAGAGGGCAGGAGGGAAAGATGGCGCCCGTGAGGCTGCAGGGGACTGGAGAGACTGCGGGGGGGGGGGGGGGGGGGGGGGGGGCGGGTAGGCCGCAGTTTGAACCTCAGAGCACAGCCACACTCAGCAGGGCTAAGGGAGGAGAGAGAGAGACAGAGGGCAGGGCCAAGCTGAAGGGAAGAAGGAGCTTCAGACCAGAGAGGAGGTCGGCAAGGTCAAGGGCAGGGGAGGCCAAAGGGAATGAGGGGGAGAAGAAACCCCGCGGGTGAGAAGAGCAACCAGCAGCTCCGTGTCCTCTGGGGAACCGGATCAGAAGCTGGGGACAGGGGGAGAGGGCAGAGGGGCCCTCTGGGCTCTCAGCCCTAGGGCTGGGGTGTCCTGGTGCAGCTGAATTTGGGAACCACCAGGTAAGAAGGCCGGGTGACTTTGAGAGGATGCCAGGTAGCTGAAAACAGCATGGCGGAGGACTACTCTGTCCAGGCTCAGCTCGGGGCCAGACAAGTGCATTCTCCTGTTGTGACAACCAGCAATGCCACTAGACATTGCTCAGGGTCCCCTGGGGAGCAAAAATGCCCCAGCCTAACAGAGACCCCCGCTGGGATTTAGCTCAGTTGGTAGAGCGCTGTACTGCAGTCTCTGAGGTCCGGGGTACAATTCTCAGCACCACAAAAATGGGAGAAGGGCCTGGCAATCCACTCCCAAGGCAATCCCGAAGCAGGCAGCCATTGAAAACCCTAGGAGGGTCGCTATGAGTCGGATACCGACTCGATGGCACCTAACAACAACAACAACAACAACCGAGACCCACTGGCAGAGAATAAAGCCTCCACCGAACATGATGAGGAGACGCTGCGGCTGGTTTAAAGAAGGCCCGGTCCTGGGTGGTACAGCTGGACTCACGCGTCCTGCGCTCAGGACATCTTCGTAGAGCCACCTACTGCGCCACCTCCTCTGGGAGCCGAGGTAAAGGGAGTGAGGCTGAGCCTGCTCCCTGACGCGGCCCGCTAACATAGCACAGACAGCGGCGTTGCAGGGTGGCATGGTAGGTGCTCCGAGACCCGAGACCCGGTAGGGCAGGTGCTGGAAGGAGGAGCGGAAGCTGCCTTCACAGAACCAGGAAGACAGAGTTCTGAGGCTGGGCGTGGGGAGCAGGAGGGAGCAGGGCATGCTGGAGGGGTCCTTGGGGCAGGGCACAGGGCCACCATGCAGAAGCGGGTGTCCGACCAAGATAAATCAATTGCCATGTGGGAGGAGAAGGCTGGGGCCAGGGGTAGAGGGCCCTGCGCTCACTGCGGCAGTGGGAGGCCACGACTTAGCGCTGTCCACGGGAGGGGGAAGAAGGGCCCAGGGAGAAACTAGCGCAGGAGGACACGGCTGGGGACAGCAAGAGCCACGTCTCCGCACGGGCTGCCCACGTCACGACAGAGATGAGAGAGTGTGTTCTCTCCCACCTACTGCGTCTACACCTAAGCCCACACCCACAGGTCTGAAGCTCCTCCTCCCCTTCAGCTTGGCCCCGCCCCCATCTCTGTTTCCGCCCTTAGCCCTGCTGAGTGTGGCTGTGCTCAGAGGTTCGCGTCTTGCCCCTGCTCCCCTCTGTCCCCCTGCAGAGTCTCTCCAGACCCTCCGTGCCTATGCCCAGAGTTAACTACCCACATCCGCATCCGGGGTCACGTCTGCGCTGTCCACAGCTACATCCGTGGCCAGTTCTCTGCGCCCATATCCTCACCTACAGCACATCCACAGCGTGTGTGTGTCACCCACAAGTATCTATGTCCGCATCCAGCCACCTACACCTGCATCCAGGTCTGTCTCCTCCGTATCCCTGCTTCCAGCTCTGTCTCCACCTGTGTATCGCCAGGCTCCATCCACATATGCAGCCAGAAAACCCTGTGCACACCCGCCGTAGACCCGCTCACAGCCATGTACCTCTGTCTCTGACTCCGTTGCTATCTGTGCCTCAGAGAGACACTTACTTCAGCCTCACACAGGGACGTTTGTCCCAGACATGTGGGCTCCGAGGGCCTCTGTCGGGTGTCTAATGCCTTCTGTGTTAAGGAGACCCCTGGGGTGAGAGGCAGGCAGGCCTATGGGACCTCCCCTACTCTCTGCGCAGTCTGAATACCTCTGCAGCCTCTTAACCGGATTCAAGAAAAATGGTGTGGTTTCGCTCAATCAGAGACAAGGCGCTGGTCCTTGAGAAATCCTCCCTAATGAGGTGACCTCAGTCTTTCGGGGGTCAGGGCTGACAGGCTACTCAGTGGCCTTCCTCCTGAAGGAGACCGGGTCGGGCTGGGGCTGGAGTCCCTGGAGAGCCAATTAGCCGCGGGCCTTTGAGAGTCTGGAAGCTGAAGAATAGCGATGGGGAGTGGGCGGGAGACAGCTGGGGAGACAGGAGCTGGGGCCGGTGGGTACTGGGTGGGAAAGAGCCTGGCTGAGGCCTTGGGGTGACGGGGACGGTGCTAGCCACGCCCACTGGGACCTCACCGACCAAGGCAGCGCCAGCCAGGTCGAGTGGGACCTTGCTGACTGGGGTGGCAGCTTTCGGAGGGCAGGAGGAAGGAAGGAGGCGCCCATGCCTGGGGGCTCAGGTGAGCGCACCTCGGGCAGGGGGGTCCCTGAGCCCTGGTGCAGGGCCCCGTCGGCCCCATCAGGGAGCCCAGATGTCTCCCTACTGTCGTTAAGTGGCCCAGGGACACTCGAGCGTCTGCCTGGTGCAGCTTTCTCCCGTGGGCTCCGAACTGGCCACAGCTCTGTTAGCAGGACACTGATGAGCAGACTGGCAAAGGTCCCTATAACCTTCCAGAGTCCCTCGGAGGGCTGGTCAGTGAGGCGCAGAGGACCCAGGGAGGGGTTCCAAGGGGCGCCCTTGCCAATGCTCACCTGCCCTCCCCCCCCCGTCCCCCCTCCAGACAGAGTGAGTGCAATTTAGATTCTGTGTTGCTCAACTGCAAAATGTGCCACAGAGGCTGCTGGGGATGTTGCAGACCACCCGATAAAGAAGCAGGTCCCTGACCCAAGGACCCCCACTCCATGTCTTCCCTGGGGCTTGTTGTTGTTAGAAGCCATCAAGTCGGTATCCGGCTCATAGCCACCCTAACAACAGTCGAAACACTATCATCAGTGCTTCTCTGCTGTTCATAGGGTTTTCAATGGCAGATTGATTTTTGGGAGTGGGTTGTTGGGTCCTTCTCCCAAGCCTACAGCACCTGGTGTTCCCAGGCGGTCTCCCACCCAAGGACTAACCAGGACCGACCCTGCTTAGCTTCCGCGATCTGACGGGATTGGATGCCACAGGGCTACGGCTGCAAGCCCTTCCTGGGACCGACTTTGCCTATTTCACACGTTTTCACAAACACACACACAGACGACTCCTGTCGACCTCTGAGCGTCCCTGTTCCTGTCCCTTCTGTGCTCTGTTCTCCTTCCCCCATCCAGGCACGAAATGTTGTGTTTTCCCTAAGTGGGGGAACGCTCACGTCTTCTGGGGTCCTGGTTGGGGCATCTCCTGGGGTTAATGCAGGGATCCCAAGGCCTGGCACTATTGCTTCTGGCCCAGCCTCCAGTGCCTCAGTTTCCCCATCTGCACACTGCCTTCTCACAGAGCTACTGTTGAGAATGGAATGTGGATTCACGCAAAGTAACTCCAGCCTCCTGCCTCCCCCTGTTTTCCTACCCCTTCCACCTCTGCCTAAACTTCAGGCTTTCCTGTAGAACCCCCCCATCATGGTCACGTGGAAGCATCAGACACCCTGAGGAGAGTGAGCCGTGGTGCCGGCCGCAGCTGCTTACCGCTCGGAATTCGTGGGCATGGTGGGGTCGATGGAGACCATGGCGTCGTCCGTGGTCAGGAGGGAGATGGTTGTGTTCCTGCAAGACACGCTCGCGTCAGAACTCCCCAGAGTGTGCACAGGCGCACGAGGGGCTCAGTGGGACAGGAGCCCCGAGAGAACCAGTACCCGAGAACTGGAGGCCACGTGTCCTCGGCGAGGGCAGGAGGGGTGGCCAGACGCCCTCCAGATGTTCACCTCCCATTTGCAAATAAAGCCACGTGACCTAGTGTGTTCTAAGTGCCTGTCAACTATCCAGTAATTTAAAATGGGAATTGGAGCAAGCCTAATTTATTGAGTTGGGAGATCTAAAAGACCTGTGGTAAACAGAGACTAACATTTAGATCGGTGCAGCTGGATTCATAGCTTGCCTTTCTCCTTCTGGGTCCTGTGGCACTCCAGCTAAATTGGCATGAAACCCTCTTGCAAAACAGCCTGGAATGGGTAAAGTGAGTCTTCCAACCTCTCATCCCTTGGCACCTGATGGGCCGTTACTGTAAGCAAGTCCCTTAGGCTCTCTGATCTTCAGTTGTAATTTAAGAAATCTGTGTAATGCAGGTGAAAAACGAATCCCATGGTTGTCATAAAGAATAACGTATTTACAGGTGGACTTCTTAGCATGGTTTAATGCACAGTACGCAAGGAAGCCCCAAACCGTGTGCTGCTCTTACTGCTCTGCCATTTGCTGCAATTTCAGGCACGAGGTTCATCTCCTGAGGCTCCCTTTCCATTTCTGTGAAAACCTCCATCGTCCCTCCCTACCTTTTACCTTGGATGGTTCTGACCCCAGCTGCAAAGTTAGTCTCCACACCAGCGCCCCTCTAGCTCACCTTTCCGGTCAGAGCATTAGAAGTTCACACGCGTTGTTGTTGTTGTTGTTGTTGTTAGGTGCCGTTGAGTGGGTATCCGACTCATATCGACCCTCATAGGGTTTTCAATGGCTGACTGTTTCGGGATTGCCTTGGGAGTGGATTGCCAGGTCCTTCTCCCATTTTTGCGGTGCTGGGAATTGAACTCGGGACCTCAGAGACACGCATTGGGCATCCCTTATCCAAAATGCTTGAGACCACAAGTGTTTTGGGTTACAGGATTTTCAGATTTTAGGATTCTCGCCTGTGTGTGATGAGCCATCTTGGGAAGTGGACCCGAGTCCAAACACGACAGTCATGTGACTCCTGTGCACCTGCACACCTCGCCTGGAGGCAATCTCAGGCACTATTTTTAGTTCAGTTTCTCACTGCAACCCATCACATGAAGCCAGGCGGGCAATTATCCACTTTCGGCATCACGTCAATGCCAAACATCTTTCAGATTTTGGAGAATTTTTGGATTAGGGTTACTCAACCTGTAATTAGGAAATTCCTTTGCTTATACAAACTAGCTGGGATTTATCTCAGTTGGTAGAGCGCAGCTTTGCAGTCTCTGAAGTCCCGAGTTCGATTCTCAGCACCGCAAAAATGGGAGAAGGACGTGGCAACCCACTCCTGAGGCAATCCCGAAACAATCTGCTGTTGAAAACCCTATGAGGGTCGCTAGGAGTCGGACATGACTCGACGGCACCTAACAACAACAACATACAAACTTGATTAAGGAAAATAACCTTAGGGAATCCCAGGGATTCCGTAAGGTAGGTACCTGGCCGCCTCAACTCATTTCTGAAGTGAGTCTTGCGCCAAGTATTACCTATGACATGCCCCCGAGGCAGAAAAGGTACCTAGCACGATCTGGGGCTGGGGACAGCCCCAACCACAACCATTCCCAACTCGGAAGAGGGGAAGCTCTGCTGAACTCGGTCCAGTGGGTCCTCCTCTCAGCTGGATGTCGCCAGCACCAGCTGAAGGCAATGGGCAGAAACGTGGCCCAGCCTCCCCCAGGGTTTGGTGCGACGATTTGAGAGAGCTTTTGTGTAGAAGCCCAGGGGTCCCTCTGGGCCTCGGCCTTTGACTCTAGTGTCTCACCCTTCCCGGGTCCCTTGGCGGAGGCACCACGGCTTTCTCGGCAGAGCCCCTGGTAGGCACTCACCGCGGCAGGCCGGTGGCGATGCAGAACAGGTCCATGATGTCGCTGGAGTTGCAGTACTTGCTGAAAACCACCTGCAAGACAGAAAAGCCACAGGCGGTGAGGCAGCCGAGAGGGCGACCGGTTTCCATGGCGATGTCGGATTCCTCTCCGTTCTGACCTAAAGGTTTGCCTTAAAAAGAAAAACCATAACCGTGAGCTCTGGAATGCCTCACGCACATCTTTCCATTTGGTCGATTTATACATCTGGGAAGAACTTCTTTTTTTTTGCAGGACTAAGGGGTTGAACCCAGGGCCTTGCGCTTACTTTGTAGGTGTTCTATCACTGGGCTGCACCCCTGCCCTACTTTTTTTTTTTTTTTTTTGCGGTACTGGTGATTGAACCCACGGCCTTGCGACTGCATGCTTTGCAAGTGCTGGACCACTGAGCTGCCCCCCAGCCCTTTTTTTTTTTCTTTTAACTTTTTGAGACAGAGTCTCGCTAAGTTACGCAGACTGCCTCTGGTCTCGAACTTGCAATCCTCCTGTCTCCGCCTCCCAAGCCGCTGGGATTACAGGCGTGCGCCACGGCACCCGGTCTCCCTGCCCTACTTTTTAAATTTTTTTTTATCTTGAGAAAAGGTCTCGTGGTTACGGAGGCTGCCTCTGGCCTCGACCTTACAGTCCTCCTGCCTCCATCTCCCGAGTCTGTGCCCAGCTAAAACTTCATTCTTTTGTTTGGTGAAAAGCGTTGCAAAAAATAAAGTGATCACTTGCCCCAGTGTGCCTGTAGGTGACCCCGCTACTGTGTGGCACAAAACTGGTGATGTGTATGTGAGGCTTAGTGACACTGCTGCCGTGAATCTCCAACCGCCTCAGGGCCTCTTTATGTAACAAAGCCAGTTGAAGTCCATTAGCTTAAAAATAGATTGCCTTTTAGTATCAGGGGACTAAGCGACAGAGGTTGAACAACTAAATCAAAGTAGGGGATCAAAAGGATGGCAACATCTTGTGAACGTTTGGTCACAGTGAAATATAAAGTGCACTTGAGGTCACAGCGCACACCACCTCTAGTCCAGCCTTAGCTGCGACAGGAGCGAAACTGAGGTCTGCATCAGTATCTTTTGCCCGAGGGCTCCCAGCTGTGACTCTCGGCTCTGGAGTCCCTCTCGAGAAGGGAGGACCTCAAGTCCAGCAGTCCTCTCCTATCCAAGATTTCACTTTTCATGGTTCCCCTGTCAACCAGGATCCAAAAATATTAATTGGAAATTTCTGGAAATAATTGGTAAGTTTTAAATGTGCGCTATTCTGAGCAGTGTGATGAAATCTCGCGGGCGCCCTCCTGCTCCATCCTGCCCAGGGCGTGGATCATGCCTTTGTCCAGAGTCTCCCCGCTGTATGCTGCACCCCGTTAGTCACTCCAAGCCACTGTGGAGGCATCATGGTACCTGTGTTCACGAAACCCCTATTTTACTTAATGGAGTAATGATTCCATTATTAGTTACTCCCAATCTCTTACTTGGGAAACAGACCTGGCAATCCACTCCCAAAAATCAATCCGCCATTGAAAACCCTATGAACAGCAGAGAAGCACTGACAGTAGTGTTTCGCCTGTTGTACACAGGGTTGCTATGAGTCGGATACCGACTCGATGGCACCTAACAACAACAACAATCTCTTACTGTGCCTAATTTACAAAATTAAACTTTATCACCATTATGTGTGGAAACAGGAAAACACACAGATGAGATAGGGCTTGGTATTACTGGCAGTTCAGGCATCCACTGGGTTTCTCAGAAGCGATCCCCAATGGATAAGAGGGATACTGTACAGTGTGGGTAGGGGGTTCTCCCAGTGTAGACAGTGCCTGGACAGTCACTTCTGGGAGGGTGAATCTCCACTGTCACTGTGACTGGATAGAAGATGGTGAGGTCAACTCTGGGTGTCTGTGAGGGACTTTCCAGAGAGGATTAACTATGGGGAGAACCCCTGAGTGTGGGTGACCCCATCCCAGTGGCTGGGGGTCTGGATAGACTAAATGGGGAAAAAGAGGATCCCAGTGGCACACCTGTGGCAGTCAGTGGGAATATGAACTGCCCCAGTTCTGCCCTAGACGCCACACCCTCCCGCCACGGTGGGTGGCAACTCTCTGAAACCGTGAGCCGAAATAAATTCTCTCCCTTAGATTGTTTTTGTCACAATAGATGTTTTCTTTCGGCATTTTTTCCTGGCTCATTTCTGTAAATGCCCTTTTCAATCATCAGCACAAGTCCCTGGGTATTGATGAGGAGTAAATCTGAGAAGAGGGTTATTTTTTTTAGTGGCCATCACACTATTTTTTAAAGCTAAGATTGGTTTAGCCTGTAGCCATAGCCCTGTGGCATATGATTCCATCAGATCTCAGAAGCTAAGCAGTGTCAGGCCTGGTTAGTACTTGGATGGGAGACCCCCAGGGAACACCAGGTGCTGTAGGCTTGGGAGAAGGACCTGGCAACCCACTCTCAAAAAACAATCCGCCATTGAAAACCTTAGGAACAGCAGAGAAGCACTGACAGTACTGTTTCGCCTGTTGTATGTAGGGTCGCTATGAGTCAGACACCAATTTGACAGCACCTAACAACAACACCTACAGCTTAGCCCCGTGGCATCCAATCTCATCAGATCTCGGAAGCTAAGCAGGGTTGGGCCTGGTTAGTACCAGGATGGGAGACCACCTGGGAACACCAGGTACTGTAGCCTTGGGAGAAGGACTAGGCAACCCATTCCCAAAAATCATTCCGCCATTGAAAACCCTATGAACAGCAGAGAAGCACTGAGAGTAGTGTTTCACCTGTTGTGTGTAGGGTTGCTATCAGTCCGACACCGACTTGATGGCACCTAACAACAAGATTGGTTTGCATCTTGCTTAATGTAAAAACAGTGAAGTATAGCAGACAGACTTCTCCCCTATAGACTTAGCCTCTGTGTGGCTAACGCCAGTTCCTGTGTGCTGCTGGGCCAGCAGGGATGACAAAGCACCATGTCCCTGCCCTGCGGATGACACCCCTGCATCTGCAGCATGGCAGACGGGCGGTCAGGCTGGCTGGTGCCATCTGTCCCCGATGTCTGTGGCACTTGCTCCCTCCCAAGGCTGCTGTCCCAGCTCAGCCCTGGTCCTGCCTGGACTCTTGCAGTAGCCTCCCTGGCCACCTCTGTCTCCCCCACACCTGCCCACTTCTGGTCTCCATCTCGTCCCTGTCACCCCCTCCCCCGAAGGTGCCAGTTTTCTTTGCAGAACCTTCGCTGGCTCCTCATGCCCTCAGGGAAGGGCCACTAATGGCTGGGCACATGCAGTCCCAGGGTTTCTCGCCCCGCCCCCCCGGCCTGTGCCTGGCTAAGTGGCCCCACCCCCACCCCTGGCTCTGGTCTTATGGATGCCCCTTCCTCTCAGCCCCTCCTACCCTCTCCTCATTCCTACTATCCCCACACAGCGACAACTCCTGTCAACCCACTGTCAGCAGAGGCTGGTCCACACCCAACCCATGCCAGTCCCTGTTTCCACTACGGGCGCCCCCAGCATGGGCTTCTGGCTCAGCCCGGCCTGGGGTCCCTGGCCATCCACCCCCAAGGCAGGACTATCTCTGGCTTTCTCATGGGAGCCTCGATACCCCTCCTTGGACCTGAGGTGTGGTTTACTCTGTGGGGTCACAGACCCCGTCCAGGAGCTGCAGGGGGCTCTGGGTGCTGCAGGGGGCTGCAGGTGGTACTGGGGGCTGGTGCTGCGCCCCATGTGGCCACAGCGGCCATCTCTTTATGAAGTACCCTCCCCACCTGCACACCGCAAAAACGGGAGGACATGGCAGCCCTTTCCTTAAACAATCCTGAAACAATCAGCTGTTGAAAATTCTAGGAATAGCAGAGAAGCCCTGAAAGAGAGCCAGGCATGGCACAGTGTTGGGGAGGGTCACATCTGTTGTATATTGGGTCGCTATGAGTCAGACTCGACTCCACAGCACCTAACAACAACAACAACAACAATAACAACTAAGGGCACCATGTGGCTGACAGGAGCCCAGTCCAGGCGCTCAAGGCCCACAAAGGGTGATCTGGAAGCTTGTTCTTTCCAGTCACACGTGGTGGGGCTGACCCACAGAGGAGGCCTCTCGGGCCGCGCACTGCCCAGGGCAGGGGCGTGGGTCCTTCAATCTCTGCCTCTGGCCTCTCTACCTCTGCGTCTCAATTTTGGGTCTCAAATTTTATATTTTGTACAATGGGCCCAAAGAAGGAGCAGTGGTGACCCGCAGATGGTCTAGCTTGACTCTGGCACTCTCCCAACAGCAGTGGGGTCCAGAATTGTGACAGCAAGGACGTCAGAGCCCCCCAGGAAAGGCCAGTGCCAAATGCTTCAACCTGTGGACTCCCCAGGCTCCTGTCGCCCACTGCAGGCCTGCCTAGTGCACTGATCACGAGGCCTGCAGATCCCCTTAGTTGAGAAACCGGCAGTGTCCTGGGACTGCTGACCGAGGCCCAGCGGAACAATGGTGACCTCAGAGGACAGGCTGAACAGACAAGGGGAATTTTACCGTTATTTGCAGCACTCTTGATGTTGCTTGAATGTTTGGTTTTTTGGCTCTATAAGTTTTGCAGATACTTCTCTTTTTTCTTACGGTATCTTAACAATCCGGTAGACTTTTTTGCAAACAGAAACATTTTGGAATGATACCAAGGTTAGCTGTCAGCTCTTCCTCCTCCTCCAATTCAGAAACTTGTATTAAAGGTTGTTGTTAGGTGCCATAATTGAGTCCAGTCCGACTTGTAGCAACCTGCTAAGGTTTCCGATGGCTGATTGGGGATTGCTTCGGGAGTGGATTGCTGCATCCTTCTCCTGTTTTTGCCGTGCTGGGGATCGAACTTGAGTCCTCAGAGAGTGCAGAGCAGCACTTTACCAACTGAGTGAAACCCTTGTTGTTGCTAGGTGCCGTGAAGTCGGTATCCGACTCATAGAGACCCTCACAGGGTTTTCAATGGCTGACTGTTTCAGGATTGCCTTGGGAGTGGATTGCCAGGTCCTTCTCCCATTTTGGCGGTGCTGGGAATTGAACTCGGGACCTTAGAGACTGCAGCGCAGTGCTCTACCAACTGAGCTAAATCCCAGCCAGAGTGAAACCCTAGCCCTCCTTGTATTAAATAGTCTTTATTTTGCATGGCAATAGGCCTATCTGTAAAGGTTCCACAAGAATCTGCCCTCCTATCCAGAGCGGGCACCTCGCCTGGATGTCAGGGTTGAGGAGGATGTCCATTTGCTCAGGGTGACCACATGTTCCCACGAGCCACGGTGACCAGATGAGGTCAAAGCTTACCACATCCTCTTCAGGGGGTGGGTGTTGGGGATTTTTGAAATTATATTTCCCAGCTAGGGTCCCTCATAACAGCCTGAGGGGCTGACCCCTAGTTGATCCCAGGGCTTATCTCACTCACTCAAAACACCCCCTCCCATCGAGTGAGCAAAGATGGCCCCCGGCCAGCTTGACCAGCCTTAACCACCTTAGTTTTGATTGGCTCCCCTCATCACCTTGCAGGCAATAACTGTCTCCACTCGGCAGTTATGTCCGTTTGCCCCCTGTACCGGCCAGCTGTGTGTCCTGATTGGCTGAACTCCACCATGTGACCCCTCCAGGACCCTATAAAAGCAGGGCTCCTGGACCCCATCTTCACCCTATGATCACTGTAGCACCACCGATCCTGACCTCTCTGACCATCTCCTGAACCTCATCACCTGGACCAGCGCTCCCTACTCCAGCAAGACCATCTAGCAAGCCGGCGAGATCAAGCCCAGGGGCCCCGAAGAGCCGAAGGCATCTAGCAAGCCACGAAGAGCCTCCCAACTCCTCCCATCCTTGGGAAGGAGGGGGGTAAAGAAGGCG
>VMDO01000779.1:0-22590 GCA_007922755.1 Pedetes capensis | reverse complement strand
CGTCAAGACCACCGGACCTCAACTGAACAGCGGCTGTGGCTGTGCCTTTGAGGCTGAGCTGTACCAGCACTTAGCCTGCAGCATTCCATGCTGCAGGCCTAGAGCCAGCACTCAAAGAGATAGAGCCTTGCTCTACAGGGGCTGCTTGCTCCTTGCTCTCCATAAGGGGAGCACCCCAGTAAACCTTCCCTGTCCTTCTCCAACCATCTGAAGGTCTCCCGAGGTCCTTCTTTCCCGACATCGGCCACCGTTATTATGTTGAGGGTTTGGCCCTAACTTTAGCCGGGCTAGAGCTAAAACCCCGACAGGTGGGAAACTGACTTCATTCTCAAGATCTCAGCCTTCCGCATGGGAAGAAAGGCCTTACTTTTTGGCAGGCCAGAAGCGCTGGAACACCCTGCAGAAGATGTTGAGAAGTTCACTCAAATTTACATGAATTGCAGGCAAAATCTGGCAGAGAGAGGATCTGTGCGTGTTTGGCTTCCTGGCCTCAGGACAGCAAATAATTGAGGATTTTAGAAGTCTAAATAGAAAGCCATCCAGCAAGGCAAACTCCGCAAGGCCCCTGGGGCTCACTGACTCTCCACTCCTGCTGCCCCATGCAAACAAGTGAGCCAAATAGTGAGACCAGTCCTATTCTGTGACCAAAACCATCTTTCCTGAGATTATTATTATTTTTTGCAGTACTGGGGGTTGAACCCCGGGCCTTGTGCCCGCATGGTCTGCAAGTTCTGGACCACTGAGCTGCACCCCCAGCCCACTTTTTTTTTTTACTTTTTGAGACAGGGTCTCGCTAAGTTACGCAGACTAGCTCTGGTCTCGAACCTGCGATCCTCCCGCCTCTGCCCCGAGCCGCTGAGATTACAGGCATGCGCCACCATGCCCGGCCTGAGATTACAGGCATGCGCCACCGCCCCAGCCTGAGATTATTGTTGACAAAAGTTTGGGAGGCTGTAAGGAAATTTGGGATAGGTGCAAAAGATTGCAACGGGTGCCCCCAATGCATTGTCCTTTGGCAACCCCGTTCCAACACTCCTTTACTCCCCAGCCATGGTGGATGTGAGGTGCTCTTTGGTTGTCACATGAGTTAAGGAAAAATCTTTGACGTGTGGTCATCTTCTCTCTGAATGAGAGCCATGACAGTGACTTCTTTGTTGTTAATCAGCCTCCAGCAGGGCTGAGGCCAGGAGAGGCTGCTCCTGAAGGTGGCACTGAGTCCCAGCCAGAGTCCTGGGATGGCGGTGTTCCTTGTGGGCTCAGAGGACACCCCTAAGCCTAGGCCAAAGGGTTACCAACTGCGGGAACCCAGCTGGCCGCAGCTCATGGGCATGAGGGGACCCTCAGGCAGCCTTGCCAGAGGGCACAGGACCGACTCTCTGCACGTTGAGTACTTTTGCAAATCCTTTGTCTTATGTATAGAAACAGACAGCATGTGTGTGCACACCCGCAAAACTGATTAAACGAAATTTAAACACGAGATGTTTAAACATGAGATTGATGGAGAAAGATTGATTGTCTTTTGCCATCCTGCTTAGAGGCAAAACAGGCTAGCGTTCAGAAGCAAGCCTGGCAAGTCACTCCAAACTCTTCTGCATGGCTTGACTGGCAGAATATTAAAACAAGACAAGAGGAACAAAGGAGAAGACTGTGGGCCGCTCCTCAGCCGCGTATTGATCCTTCTCCACATTCAGCGGAGACCCGTGAATGTCTGGGAGCCCACGCGCTGGCTGCAGGAGAGAGCACTGATCCTTCCTGGGCCCCCACAAGCCAGGCACAGTTCAAAGGTAGCCACAAAAGGACACCGGGGCACACAGTGAGGTACAGGCTCCCACGGGACCAGCCGGCGAGTGGCGGTCAGGACTGCATCCCAGGCTGCCGGGCCAGCGGCTGCACACGCTTGGCCATGGCATCTACTGACCAGGTGGCTGCAGGCTACTCGGTCTATACTCAAACCAGACTTCTAGACGTTACGGTGGGGACTGAAGTTCTGTCCTCAACCACCACTTCTGTGTGTTGGCTTCTCGTGCCCCTGCGGGCTGGAGCGCAGCCATGGTAGCCTCGGCTTCCCGTGCTAGAATGGCGCCAAAGGAACGCGTTGGCAAAGCATCACCAAAGCACGGCTGATTGAACACCAAACCAATGTCAGTCCACCTCGGTTGTCCACGGGTGTCCCCGCCCCGCTGGGATGCTGATGTACATCTGCAGGGGTCTCTGAGTTACCAGATGCACCCAGAGTAACATCTTGGCACATTTTGCTCGGCACCCAACTTCCTTTTCATGGGACTCCCAATGTATAACCTGGGGGGCTTCCAGGGCCAGGGGAGAATGAATGTGGGACTCAGGTCCTCAGTTTCATGGCTTCTTGGGGAACAGTGATGCTTGACGTTCAGAAAGGCAGGGTGGCCCAAGGACATGCTGCATCCTGTGGCAGCCGGCTCAGCCAGCAGCCGGTCAAGGACAGGAGAAGGGCCTGGTATTGTGGAGTACGCATGGGTTCCACTGGACTTCCTGGCCCACTTCAGGGGTTCTTGGGCTGACATGGGCTCGAACCTGCGATCCTCCTGCCTCTGCCTCCTGAGTCCCTGGGATGATGGCCTGGCCTCACGTGGGCTTCTAAGGGGGACCCAGACATCCTTATAACAGCTCTCGCTTTGCCCCTGCCTGCGCCCAGTCTTCACATGGACTCAGATGTCCCTGAGGCAGCTTCTGTTGGAGTGCTTGGGAGTACTTGGTGTGGTTCAGAAGGAACCGGGAGCGGGGAATGAAGAGCTGAGAGGGGCCACACCCAGGTCCAGGTGGCCTCTGGGCCAGAGATGGGACAGAGCAGTTCCTAAGCTGCAGGAACTTAAGGGGTTTTTTTTGTTTGTTTTTGTTTTGTTTTGTTTGCAGTACTGGGGGTTGAAGCCAGGGCCTCGCCCTTGCATGCTCTGCAAGTGCTGGACCACTGAGCTGCACCTCCAGCCCATTTTTTTACTTTTTGAGACAGGGTCTCGCTAAATTACCCAGACTGCTTCTGGTCTCGAACTTGCGAACCTCCTGCCCCGGCCTCCAGAGCCGCTGGGATTACAGGCATGCGCCACTCTGCCCTGTTAGGGACTTAGTTTTGATTCTGAGTCCAGAGGCCTCTTCAGGGGTACAATTGCACTGATAAAGTGCCAGGTGGCTTCGGGGTCCCTTGTCCCTCCTGCGTGTCCCGTTCAGAGACTCAGCAAGTTGGGGAACAGGTAGGGTCCCTCAGCTTTCCAGTTTGTGCCCCACAGCATGGTGTCTGCAACCAGGAGGGTAGGTTGGGCCACCAGGTGGGAGCCCCAGCCAGCCAGGTTTTCTCCCTGTGGGTCTGGAGCAGGAAGAGCCGGTTCTGGATGACCTCTGGCTGCTGTGCGGTCTGGTGAAAGCCACGCACAGAATAAAGGGGTTTCCAGGTTCCTCGGAAGGGCTGTGCCAGGCTTCCCACACCATGAATGCAGCTGTGCTCTCAGTGCAAGATGCAGCAAGGGTTTGGAAGGGCACTGTGATGGGAGAGGAGCCGGTGAGCGATGAGGCGTGGGAGGTTGTGGAGTGGAGCCAATGTGACTGTCCTTGAGTGGAAGTGGCACACAGACACAGCGTGGCCACAGCCTCTGTGGAACAGCAGTCCCCATGCCCGGATGGAGCTGAGGGTCCCACGGAGAGACAGAGCTCACCCTGGCGTCCGCGTCCCACTCAGGATAGAACCTCCTCCTTCCCTGGGCCTCGCAGCTCACACGGGACCCTGGCCTTCCCAGCCACCTCTCTGGGTTTCTGGGAATTAACCTGGGGCCCGTGGAGGGGCCAGCCCGGCAGGACTCCTCCATGTGACCCTGCAGGCCAGCGGCAGGTCCCACCAGTGAGGAGCTGAGTGATGGCCACAGGCTCAGGTTCCAAGGAGCTCCAGGGAGGCGCCAACCCTGGCCGTTGGAAGGGAGGGGCTGGTGCAACCCCCACACTTCACCCCGCCCCCGAGCCTCCAGCCCCTGCTCCTGGCCCTTGTACACATTCTGAGCAGTTCAGCCCAGCACTGCCATCAGGTCCTCGGGGCTCGGAGCTCACAGTGCTCATGGGTCCCATCGCAGTGCCTGTTTCCAGACCTGGCTGAGTCTCGCTCTGATCTGGGTGGGCGCTGGGGAGATGCTGGATAAGTACCAAGGGTGCGTTTCCATTTTTGCCCTAACTCAGTTCTGATTTTCAGAGGGTGCACTCAGCAGTACCTGGTCCCTTATATGTTGTTGTTGTTGTTGTTATGTGCGGTCGAGTCGTGTCCAACTCATAGCGACCCTTATAGGGTTTTCGGGCTGGGATTTAGCTCAGTGGGTAGAGTGCTGCGCTGCAGTCTCTGAGGCCCTGAGTTCAATTCCTAGCACCACAAAAATGGGAGAAGGGCCTGGCAATCCACTCCCAAGGCAATCCCAAAACAGTCAGCCATTGAAAACCCTATGAGGGTCGCTATGAGTCGGATACCGACTCGATGGCACCTAACAACAACATAGGGTTTTCAATGGCTGATTGTTTCGGGATTGCCTCAGGAGTGGGTTGCCACGTCCTTCTTCCGTTTTTGTGGTGCTGGGAATCGAACTTGGGACCTCAGACACTGCAGGGCAGCACTCTACCAACTAAGCTAAATCCCAGCCCAGGCCCCTTATATACATCACTTAAAATTCACGTAAGTACTCAAATATGCGAATTTAAGCATTTTTAATGAAGAGCTGGTTTTAGTTCCCATCTTCTGCTGACCTTTGGCTTCTTGCCTTGTCCTTTTGCTGCCTGGTTGACTAGGGAGCCCTGGGCAGAGGTCTGCCCAGAGTGGGGCTTCCTGGGGTTCAGCCTGGCTTCCTGGGAAGGACAGGTTGCATGCAGGAGGGCATTCCGACCCCTGGGGGCCAGGGGAGCATGAGGAAGCCTGGCCCAGTGTCCTTGGGTTTGGGCTCCAGATATAAAGGGGAGACTTCGCACTGCCTGCCCCACTTACCCTCACCATTTGGCTTCTATTCAGCCTAAGTGTGGTTGGTGACGGCTGCTGTGGTGACCAGTCCTTCCTCCAGGCAATGAGGAGCCCGGGCAGAAGGCCAGAATCCGCGCAGAGGGGGGCAGCCCACAGAGGCAGCCGGCGTAGCCCCCTCCACAGCCCCCGCCGAGGACCCCTCTGCGCCTTCCCTGCTCGGCGCGTTTCTCTGGGTCTACAGCAGGCCCTTCCCTGCAGCTGCTGTGCAAGGTTCTTGCTGGGTCTGTTAGATTCTAGTTTGGATTGGCATGAAGTCAATGACCACCAGGAACTGTAGGTTTCTTACTCGGGCCTCTGTGGGTTTACGTCAGGAAATGCCCCGTATCCTGGACAAGCACAATAACCAGATGACAATTAAGGTTTGGGTTGAGTTTAGAAGGCTGGGGTAAAAAAACAAACCAAGCCTAGCCCAGTGTGAGTGGAGCCCCCAAGGGAGCCATGGTGCCCTGGGAACCCTGGCTGTGGGCCCCCTGCACTCTTTCCCACCGGGGAGACGAGCCTGGGAGTCTGTGAACCAGACTGGTGTTATTTCCTTTTTGAATCACTGAAACCTCTACGTCGGGTAAACAGCGCTCTGGGGTTGGCTGTTGCAAGACGTGCAATTATGTGTGTTGTCTCGCTCTTACCGCTTACCCCGACTGAGTTGTTTTTTTTAATCCAATTGCCTTAGCAACAATTTGCACGGAGCGTCTTTGAAGCTGGAGTAACGTATCTGCGGTGAATTTTTCCTCATTACAATTCCTCTACAATTGTTCCCCCCGAGTAGTTTTAACCGGCAGTGTTGAGGATGAGAGCCCGTGTGTGGGGTCCACGGTGCCGAGGCGCCTGACAGTGAGGGGGAGGCTCTCTCCTGCCCCCCACACAGCCGTGCGGAGGAGGGAAGGATGGGCTGGAGACTTGGAGCTGGACACCTGGCCCTGCCACACTCCCTCCTGGCCTCCTGCTAGACCTGCAGGGGCCTTGACCAGTCCCCTTAGGGACTTGCATTTCAGCACTAACCTTTTACCACATTTCCATTTACCTTCTCTTTCTATTGTGTTTTCAGTACAAGGGGGTTGAACCCAGGGCCTCACACAGGCTACGTAAGTGCTCCATAACTGACCACACGGCCAGCCCTTTCTTTTTGGGACAGGGTCTCACTAAGTCGCACAGGCTGCCTCTGGGCTTGAACTCACCATCCTCCTGCCTCAGCCTCTGAAGTGCTGGGATTACAGGTGTTTCTGGCTTTCACTTGCTCTTATGACTTGATGATGATATTTATTAAGTATAAATGTCAAAGTGGTATTAGAAATCTCCTACCCAGCCAAAGCTCACAGCCATAGCACTGTGGTGTCCAATCCCGTCAGATCTCGGAAGCTAAGCAGGGTCAGGCCTGGTTAGTACTTGGATAGGAGACCGCCTGGGAACACCAGGTGCTCTAGGCTTGGGAGAAGGACCCGGCAACCCACTCCCAAAGACCAGTCCACCACTGAAAACCCTATGAGCAGCAGAGAAGCACTGACAATAGTGTTTCGCCTATTGTGCATAGGGATGCTATGAGTCAGATACCTAACAACAACAACACACACGCAGGCGTACACACACACACACAGGCGTACACACACACTTGTATGAGAACCTAGCGAGCGCCTGAGATGTCAACAGCACCCAGAGGTGGTGGGTAATGCATTGTTTCTTTCCTTCCCGAGATGGTTTTCCATTTTTTAAATTTCCTACAATGAATAGATAGGCGTTTTATAACGAAGGAAAAAGTTATCTCGCTCCTGAAGCTGAGATTAGTAATTGATAACAGAACCAGCTTATGAGCGGGTGGTGCCGCATTTACATAAAAATCTTATAAGAGGAAGAAAGGTCCTTACCATTTTTACTTGGAAGGAATACGTTTTGGCCCTACGCCAAGCATATGAGAGAATTAAACGGCAGTTAACCAGAGGGTGGAAATCGGAATTTAAATAGCGTGTAGCTGGGCGGGGAGGGGGGGGGGCTGGTGCATAAGAGGGGGGTGAAGAGAAATCAGAAGTGGGGAGCTGCGGAGGCCTGGGGGTGGAAGAACCAGAATCCAGAGCAAGAGCTGCAGGGCCTCTGATAGGAGGGAAGAGGAGGAGGGTCTGGTTCTGCCCTGGTTCCAGGAGCTCAGGGAGAGCGATTTTGCAGGGGGCTGAGGGGTCTGAGTGCCTGGGGACCCAGGGGCGTGCGGAGGGGAGGGAAAGAGGAGAGAGCTTTTCTTTCCACACACTGGATCCCACAGGGAGCCTCGGGGCCAGGCTCTCTCCTCGGGGACCAGGACTCCTCCGCGGGGGCCAAGAACATCCACAGCTCCAGCCATCTGGACGCCCTCAGATCTGTCTTCCTGCCTCTGTGCAACCGAGGGAGGGTGTGGTGTCCGGGAGCTCTGAGGGGGCTGCAGGAGCCTGGGTACAGGGTCCCCCTTGGTGCAGAGCAGCAGCAGGGCTGGGCCCTATCTGGGGATGACATCTGGTGGACCTGGGTGGCCCAGGCCAGCTCGGGATTCAAATCCCATCTTTACCCTGAGGGTGCTGTGTTCTCTCGCAGACCCTCGTCACCGAGCCACTCACGTCTCAGGCGGGTGCACTTGGAGGTCAGGTTGCCTTGGTACCCACGGCGCTGCCCCCTACACTGTCATCCTGAGATCCCAGCATCCTGCTGCCCAGTGAGTCACAACTGCACTGCCCAGGAGTTCAGGCCTGCAACACTGCAGCTGGAGCAACGCCGAGGGAAAATGACCACACAAAACTGTGAGAAAAACTAGCCCTAGCCCTGTGGCATTTGATCCCGTCAGATCTCAGAAGCTAAGCAGGATCAAGCCTGGTTAGTACTTGGATGGGAGAATGCCTGGGAACAACACTTGTTCGCATCTGCAGCATAGCGCAGACGAGACCCTCCTTCTATGGCGGGGAGGGGTCTCAATTTGGGGCTACTGTATATCATGCTTCCTGAAGCAAAATGATCCTGAGGCTGACGTGAGCCTGCAACTTCCACCTGAACCCCCAATTCCAAATACAGCACTCACACAGGACCTTCCTTTTCCCATTAACTCCCCCCTGGGTATTATAAATGTGCATTGATGAAATAAGTGGATACTGGCAAACAGCTGTACCACCCCGGCATCCAGCCCCATCTCATCTCAGAAGCTAAGCAGGGTTGGGCCGGGTTAGTCCTTGGATGGGAGACCGCCTGGGAACATCAGGTGCTGTAGGTTTGGAAGAAGGCCCCGGCAGCTCAATCCCAAAACAATAAGCCTCAAAAACACTGTGAATAGCAGAGAAGCACCGACATGGCACCAGGCACGGCATAGCGTCAGGGAGTGCTTCATTCTGCTGTACACAGGGTTGCTATGAGTCAGACCCCACTCCACGGCACCTAAGAACAATAATAACAAGTAAACATGTTGTTTAACTGTCTATATCTGCAGTATATATTAGGATTATGAATATTAGGATTATGAATTCGGTGAGGAAAGATGCATCAGTTGCTAAAACCGTGCAAACTACTGTACTGAACTCTTCCACCATTAGGACAGAGGCGGTTGGGCGACAGGTATTGAGGATGGTCTGTCCCCTGTGACCTCCGAAACAGCATGCTCTTAGCTCGCTACTTCCACTGAGCAGGCCACGGCTGGCCAGAGCTGGTGCTGCTCTGGCTGTGTCATCTCCCCAGGGTCGTCCCTGTCAGGCAGTGTGGTTGTGAACTCCTCCAGGTACAGGCAGGCAGAGGAGTAGGTGTGCAGGAATTGGGGACACGAGTTCGGATCCAGCACCTCCTCTTACCAGCTTGACTCGGGGCAGATCTCTTTACCTGTCTGAGGCTGTGATTCCTCCGCTGAAAAATGCCAGGACTCCTACCTTTCCCGGGGGACTCCTGGGAGGACTTGCCCTGGCAGATGGGGGGCCTAGGACATATTAATTACTCAGCGGAGCAGCAGCTGGGATTGTAAGAGGGGTTCCTCGACACTTAGCAATCCTCCTCCTCCTCTTCGTCCCTTCAAGGCCACTTGCACAAGCCAGGGGCACCAAGAACATACACGATGGTATTTCTGGATGTTTCCGTGAGTGTGGGACAAAAGGCTGTCGGCTCTGGAGTGCTGTTGAGAAAAGACCCTGATTGCTCTGGCCACGTGCGCTCCCCGCACTAGTGCAACTTCATCCGAACGGTGATGCCCACCCACCCGAGGGCCGGTGGCTGCCAGTGTGGACTGTCAGCCACAGCAGCCCGGCTGTGGCTGTTAGATGCCGTTGAGTCATGTCCGACTCATAGCGACCCTCATAGGGTTTTCAATGGCAGATTGTTTCGGGATTGCCTAGGGAGTGGGTTGCCACTCATCCATCTATCTAGCCACTTATCCATCTATGTATCTCTTCAGTTCAACCTCTATTTATAAATTTTACATGTAAATTGGAGCATATTCATTTAGTTTTGAGTCTTGCTTTTGGGATACTTAGCAATAATGTCACATTCAGAATAGTTACAGTCACATTCAGAATAGTTACAGTTAACCACCAAACAATCACGCTTTTTTGTTTCCTAAAATAAAATCTGTATTAGGCCTCCTTTCCCCTCCCAACTTAGGAGATATTCTTCTGGTCTGTCAGTTTGTCGTGCTGTGGGGGCTTGCATGTTGCTGTGATGCTGAAAGCTATGCCACCAGTATTTCAGATACCGGCTAGGGCTACCCACGGTGATGGGTTTCAGCTGAGCTTCCAGATTAAGACGGACTAGGGAGTAGGACTTGACAGCCCACTCCTGAAACTATTAGCCATTGAAAGCCCTATGACAGTGCAGAGAAGCACTGTCAAATATATTGCCAAAAAATGAGCCTCCCAGGCTAGAAGCATTCAAGAGATGAATGCTTCTTAATGACAGGAATGGAGTAAAACCCCTGGGATCTCCATTTGCTGATGTGGCACAACTGAAAATGAGAAGAAACTCAGTGGCTGCAACAACGGCTCAAACGTAAAAAGATCACGTGCACAGCACAGTGTTGGGGAGTGTTCCATCCTGTTGTACATCAGTTCGCTGTAAGTTGGTTCTGACTTACCAGCATCTAACGACGACAACAAGGGCCCAGACAGTCAAGTAACTTTACTAAGGCCACACAGCAAGGACGTGCAAAGAAAAGGAGGGGCAATCGCAAGTGTCCAGCAGACGGTGATGGTCAGCATGGTGAGTGAAGAAGGGACAAGCTGTTGTGACAAACCACTAAGCCGACGGAGGCCACCGTTAGATGAGTGCAGTAGACGACTACAGGACACGTCCACAGCCTCCGCCACCATGGAAGACTTGGTGGGAGGTGGGTACCGCGTGGCCCCTGAATGCCATCTGCATTGCTGTGGTCATGGCGAGATGGGGGCCCCAACATGCCTGCTGTGATCGCAACGAACACCTGAGACGGCCAACTCCTCTAGAGGGAGTTCCGCCCATGGTTTCAGAGGCATCAGCCCGTGGCCAGTGGGCCTCACTGCTTGGTGCCTGTGGTGAGGACAGAAAGACCGTGGGCCGGAGGAGCAGCTGGGATGGGAAAGGAGAGAGGAGGAGGAGGGGCTGGGGCACCAATGCCTCCCACTGGGCTCCCCCGCCTCCTCACGGTGCCACAGGCCAGGGCCCGAGCCTTTAGCACATGGGCTCCTCGGAGACCGTGCAGCCACGGCGTTTGCCAACCTGGCCAATGGAGGTTCTCAGCCAGGGCTCAAAGGCCAGAGTCGAGGCTCTTTCTCTCACTCGCTGCCTGGCCCTAGGCACGCCTCTCAACACTGCTGAGTTCCGCTTTTCTTCTCCTGGAGGAGGGGAGGCTGCCAGCTCTCTCCTGCATGAGCCTGGGCTGCTGGAGCCCCCACTTTGCCCCTGGAACCTGCAGTCGGGCTTTCTGGCTCGCCCCGCCCCCCCCCCTCCACGGCTCCACCTCTCTCATTGCCCCCTTTGTCCCACAGCCCATGTCCAACGCAGGGATGGTGCCAGCAAGAAAGCGGGCGTGGGAAGCACCACACCAACGTCAGCAGGCAGGTACTGTGGGTACCTCGCCAGCGTGGGACAGACGCCCTCAAGGAGCGGCCATCACGGGGCGTCGCTGGACCCCGCCCCACACTGCTGATCCGTGGCCTTGGAGAAGAACCACGGGGTATGGGGTTCCGCACAGGGCGCCCGGCCCTTCACCCACCTCCCTCCCACCAGGCTCTAGCAGCCCTCACTGGACAGGGTGGCTGGGCAGCCTACCACTGGCCCTGGACGTCCAGCTCCACCCCCTCTGCCACACGCTGCCTCACTGGCCCTCCAGGCTCACTTAGCTTCGGGGACCGTCACCCGCAGAGGACACCCCGCCCCGAGGCCCATCACGGCCTCCTGAAACTCATCGTTAGGCACCTTCTCTTGGGCCCAGCGGACAGGAGGCCTTCAGTAAGCACACCAGGGAAAGGACCCGAGGGGCACATTCGCCTAGCGCGGCATGGACGCCACATCACAATGAACAGCAAAGCCCAGCAGGCAAGAAGAGGGGAACCAAGGGCCACCTCCGACCCCCGCACCTGTGGCAGACAGGGAGGGGAGGCAGCAGTGCCACTGAGAAACACGAATAAAGGTGGGTGCGTGAAGGACGGACACCCTCAAGGGAGGAGGAGCCACAGGGAGCAGGTGGAACAGGGCTGGAGGCAAAGTGGATGCCCCCTCTCCTCACCCCCACCCAGCGCAGGCTGAGGACCCTGCGGGCTTAGGGGCCGGTGCGTGGGAGGCGGGAGCACAGCGTGCAGAGTCACAGGGATGTGGCACAAGGCGGAGAGAGGACAGGGCTTCCAGCCACGTGGCTCAGGGCCCGTGGCAGGCTGCACAATGCTCCCACCCCACAGACGCCCCAGACATCCCACGTGCTGGAGTCTGGATTACCTTGCATGTTGCCATGTGCCTCTGCAGATACGACTGACTAGGGACTTTGAAATGAGGTTACCCTGGATTATTCAGGTGGGTCCTCAACGCGGTCACAAGAGTCCTTACACAGGAAGCACAGCAGGGCTTGACACGTGGGGAAAAGTGATGTGAAGACAGAGTGGAGAGATCTGAAGTGCTGGCAGTGAAGGTGACTGGGACACAGCCACAGCTGCAGGACGCCGGCAGCCACCAGGGGCCAGAGAGGCAGGAAGTCCCCTGGAGGAGCCCAGACTTGCTGCTGCCTTGGTCTGGGGCCAAGGATACTGAAAATACATTTTTGTAGTTTTTTAGGGGGCTGGGATTTAGCTCAGTTGGTAGAGCACCGCTCTGCAGTCTCTGAGGTCCCCAGTTCGATTCCCAGCACCGAAAAAACGGGAAAAGGATGTGGCAACCCACTCCCAATGCAATCCCAAAACAATCTGCCATTGAAAACCCTATGAGGGTCGCTATGAGTCGGACACGACTCAAGGGCACCTAACAACAACAACAACAAGTTTTTTAGGGAGTGGGGGTAATTGAGGGCCGAGCCAGGGGCCTTGCACATACTTTGCAACTGCCCTACCAGTGAGCTCCACCCCAGCCCATTTTAAATTAAATTTTTTATTCTGAGTCAGGGTCTTGCTAAATTACATCGGCTGCCTCTAGCCTTGAACTCTTGATCCTTCTGCCTCGGCCTCCCAGGTCGGGGATGGCAGATAGGCGCCCCCGAGAGTGCTTTTCTCCTGTAGCGTTAAGCCATGTCATTTAAGCATTTGTTATGACAGCTGCAAGGAAACTACTTCACCAGCGACCTCTACTCTAAGAAGGGCGGAGTGCTCTCTGTGGGTGACAGTCCCCGAGGCTAAGTGAGCCTGGAGGGCCATCGAGGCAGTGCTCGGTGGAGCGGGGTGGGTGAAGAGCTGCGCAGAGGATGGAGCTGGAAGCCCAGGGCCAGTCGCGGGCTGCCCAGCCACCCTGTCCAGTGAGGGCTTCTGAGAGCCTGGTGGGAAGGAGGTGGGTGAAGAGCCGGGCACCCTGTGCAGATTTCCTCCCCTGGGGAGCAGGGCACAGCCACTGGGCCTCTCTCTGCCTGTCCAGCTCCGGCTGCCTCGCTGCTCTGCAGACGTCAGGGCCCCTTCCCCACCTGCTCTGCAGCCGTTTGTCACGCTGAACCCATTTGTCACTCTTGTCATTTCTTTGGGCTGCTCTGCTTTTGTGTTTTCCACTTCTGGCATCTGAGGCGCATCTCAGTGTGATAAATGATGGATTGCAGGGGACTGAAAGCGCAGAGTGAGGGACCCCAAGGCTAAGCAATGTGCTGAGGCTCTGCACTGGGCGGAGGGCCGGCCCCAGGGTTTCTCTGCTGGCAATCGGCTTTGCTTCTTGGGGTCCAAGGAAGAGGGTCTCAGGGCCTGGCTTTCCCTTCTCTCTTCCCCCGGGGCCACTCCCTGCTCTTGTGCTCGCCTTAATCAGAACCCTTCCAGGCTCCTTGGCACCCCAACGATGGAGGAGAGGAGAGAGGAGGTACTGGGGGGACCGTGGGCAGCAGCCCCTCTGGGGAACCCTGTCCCAGCATGCAGCCCCTGCAAGCCTGGCTTTAAGACAGCACAGAAGCTGGCAGTGAAGAGATGAGCCCCGAGCCTGGGAGCCAGGGAAGGGTGGGCCTTCCAGGTGCCCCTCTCTGTAACTGAGACCGGACAGCTAGGACACGGTGGGCCAGGCTGTGTTGGCAGTGGCCCCCACAGGCCCACGTGTGGAGGGCTTGGTCACATGCCAAAGGTGATATTGAGAGGTGGTGGAACTTTTAGGAGGTGGGGCCCAGTCAGAGGAAGTAGGTCATGGGGTTGTGCCCGTGAAGGGGACCCTGCCCTGCCTCTGGGCTTCCCAGTGGCCAGGGTGTGCGCCGCTTTGTCCACCACGTGCCCCGCCATGGTCTTCTGTCTCACCATAGGCCCAAGCGAGGAGGCCGAGTGCCTAGGGCTGGAGCCTCCGAGACCGTGAGCTGGACAAACCTCTTCTCAAGCTGACTCCGCCAGCTCTTCTCCATCAGCTGTTTTAATCCCGGCGACAGGGAGCGGACCAAGAAAAAGCAAGTGATTCTGCCATCCTCATTCCACACAGGAGCGAAATGGGGAGAGGGGGTCCCCCAGAATGGCAGTGGAGAAGGCACCGTTCAGTGAGACAGAGCAAGCATCCTCCCTGGTCTCCTTGGGGCCTGGCCACGTGGCAGGTGGCTGGAGGAGAGAGGACCAGGAGGACCCAGAGGGTCCCGGGGGCTTTCAGCACAGGGCTCTGCCCAGCCCTTAGGAGACCCTGCCACGACTACAGGGCAGAAACCCCAACCTGACACCTCTATGAACAGAGGGTGCCGGGCACATCTGAGAAGCTGGTGGGGCTTTCCCACCCTCCCTTCCGTCCCCCTTCCCGCAGGCCTCTTCTCTGCTGCCCTCCATGCGGAGGAGTGGTGACAGCAGAGCGGGGCCCACCCACATCGCGCTGTCACAGAGCGCCACTTTCCGTCTGCTGGTCCCAAGAAGAGCACACTCACACTTGAGGCCGGCCACAGAGAGGGAGGGCGAGTTTCCACTCAAGTCTGTGTTCGTGCCATGCCTCGAATGCAATTTATGTCCCCCTTAACAAACGCTGCTTCACCCACCCGTGCAGCAGAAGGGCCGAGTCCCCACGTCCCCCTCCTCTCGGCTCTGTGCCTGCCGGAGCCACGCCATGGCTCCCTTCTGAGCACCAGCAGATGGTCCCCAACCCATTTCTACTGATTTGGTGGGGGTCCTCCCCTCTACTCATGGGCTGCTAGGAGTTTGGGGACCCCCACCCACCTTTGCATTCAGTAGAGTGGTTGTGTAGCGCATCTCGCCTAAGAAGCACGCTGGGCGTTCGCGCAGTCCCCTCCTGGGCCTCCCCGGGTGGGGCGGGCAGGGAAGCCAGGTGTGCGTGGGGAGGGGTGGCCAGGTGGGGGCACAGGCCCAACATGCTGAGGGGGAAGAGCAGAGGCAGCTGGGAGCACGGGAGGGCAGGGCAGCCACCAAGGACGGGTGTGGGTCTGTCTGGCTGGGGACACGATTAACCTCCTGGACCAAGGAGACCCTGAAGACCTGATGGCCTTCCCGTCCCCTCTGTCACTTTGATTCCTCAGGCCAGAAGACAGGACAGGGCAATGGTTGTTCTGACTTCGCAGAAGGGGCCTAGACTGGATCCCTTGCCAATCTGCATGTCAAAACCTAACGCTCAGCACTTCAGCCCGCCTATTCGGAGACAGACTTTAAAGACCATGTTTAGGTAGAATGGGGTCCTCAGGCTGAGCCCTAACCCCATTGACTGGGTCCTCATAAGAAGAAGAATCAGGACACAGGCACAAAGAGGGACGACTCGAAAGGACACTGGGAGAAGACTCTATCTGAAAGATGCCTCAGGAGGGACCGCCCTGTGACACCCTGACCGTGGACGTCCAGCACCACACTGACTGCATCCTTGCTGTGCTGAAGCCCCCAGTTGTCATTTGCGGGTCACACAGCCCGAGCTGACTAGCCCAGGGAAGTGCAGACCTTGGCAGGCTGAGACCACCGAATTCCAGGCTAATCCTCAGCACCTTCTGGAACCTGCTTTAGTGGCTGCTGGGCCACTAAACGCTCGGGCCACTCCTCAGTTTTAGAGTCAGGGAGGTCCACGCAAACCAACCCGCGGCCCTTTGCCCTTCAGAAACATCATGGCTGGAGCTCAGCCGGCCACCAGGATCCTGGAGAAGAGGTGGCGCCCAACGGTAGCCCTCAGCATGCTCGGGCCACAAGGCAGCGTCCTCTGCCCTCCCCGTCCTTTGGAAAGACATTAATTGGACCGCAGAGCCCAAAGGCCACTCAGAAGCTAAGAAGCCCCTCTTCCCTAGGACCACGCACACAGCTGGGCAGGTGGAGCCATCTTGGGACTGGGGACCTTCTCAGGAGGCCCCGCTGCCTCGACCTCATGGCGTCCATGGCTCAGCGGGAGGTGCCCGGTAAGCCATGCTGGAGAGTTCTCCCCGCCGTCCAGCCGAGTGTCCTCTCTCAGAGGTGAGCAGGCAGCGTGGCCCCCATCACCGGGCCCACTGGGTGCACTTGGTACAGAAAAGAGGGGATGGGTGACAGGTTGGTGTGGCGCCTGGTGACTGGTTAGCGTGGAGTGGGCCTAGATCCACATCCAGGGCTTCCAGTGCCAGGGTGCACAGATAGGGGCAGGGCCACAGGTGCAGGGCAGGCAGGCATATGCCACTGGGGGCAGGCGGTAAGGACAGCCCACTGCCAGGTCTGGAAGGCTGTCACTCAGCCTGGGGCTGAGGGAGCGACGGCCACTGTGGCTCCTGCTGCCTCCCGTCCACCCTGCTGCTCATCTGGGCTGAATTTCCGCTCAACGCCTCTGAGATGGCGTCACCCACTATGGGCTGTCACTGGCAGGCAGCACGTCCTCAGACCTCGCTGAGGCCAGCACCGTGGCACTGACTTGGCCACATTATGTGGCACCTGTGCCACACTGTGTGTCAAGACTGCGTGGCCCACTACACCAAGCCCAGGGGTCCTCGGGGACTCGCTGGCTTTAGTCAACGCCAGGGCTTGCAGCACTTGGCAGGAGCCACAGCAGGGCTTTCCTTCCAGAAGCCAGGCGGGCACTCAGTGTGCAGTGGGAGCCATGGACCCACAGGGCCCCTTCAGCACTTGGACCCTTTCCACTCCAGTGTCCTTCTCGTTCCTCCCTCACCAGCGGAGGACACAGAGGGCTCGCTGCAGGGACAGAGGCAGAGGGAGATCCCCACACCCCGGAGGGGTCCACGCCAGCACCCACAGGCCCAAGTCCATCTCTGGCTTTGGGCAAAGGCCCATCGGGAGTGCTGGGCAGGCGATTAGGGGCCAAAACAGGGTGCAAGCCAGGTCCTCCTCATCTGAGCTTCCTAGCTCACCCATAAGGGTCAATGAAATTGGGAACAGGATGAGGGGCACCCCTGGGGCGCCGTGGGGAGGCCCCAGCCTGACCCTGAGAGGAGACGGTGCCTCTGCCTCTGCCCACCTGTGTCACCTCCTCTCCTGCAGCCACCAGGTTGCATCTGGCTCCGCCACCCTCATATCACACTGCTTGTGGCTGTGGGGGTTCTGAGTGTGTGTGAGATGTGAGTGTGAGTGTGTCATGTATGTGTCTGTATGCGCTGCCTGTGTGTGTACTTGATGTGTGGTGTGGGTGAGCTGTGTTCATATCAGGTGTGTGGCACACGTGGTGTGGTGAGCATACTTGGTGTGTGGCGTGTGTGAGCTGTGTGTTCATGTGAGGTGTGAGGCACACGTGGTGGTGTGGTGTGTGTACTTGGTGTGTGGTATGTGTGAGCTATGTTCATGTGAGGTGCGTGGCACATGTGGTGTGGTGTGCGTACTTGACGTGTGGTGTGTGTGAGCTATGTTCATGTGAGGTGCGTGGCACATGTGGTGTGGTGTGTGTACTTGACATGTGGTGTGTGTGAGCTGTGTGTTCATGTGAGGTGTGAGGCACACGTGGTGGTGTGGTGTGTGTACTTGGTGTGTGGTTTGTGTGAGCTGTGTTCATGTGAGGTGCGTGGCACACGTGGTGTGGTGTGTGTACTTGACGTGTGGTGTGTGTGAGCTGTGTTCATGTGAGGTGCGTGGCACACATGGTGTTGTGGTGTGATGTGTGAGGTGGGAGTGTTTTCATGTATCGTGTGGCATACGTGGTGTGTGGTGTGGTGCATGAGCACACGTGGTGTGTGGTGCAGTGCAAGCGCACATGGCACGTGGTGCACACATGTGGTATGCAATGTGTTGCATGCATGTGTGTCCTAAGCGGGGACTGGCCTCCGCTCTGCAGTCTGTCCAGTCCTCCACGCAGCACCTCCCTGGCTCCCTGGAAGATTCCATCCTGCCTCGGCCATGACAGGGCAAACCCCCTCCTCGGGCTGCCAGGGACTCAGCCCCCACCACACTCTAGAATCAGGACAGAAATAAGTGTGAGGCCGTGACCCTGCATCCCGACTGGCCCTGGAGGACGCCTCCTCTAGCAGACTCTGGCTGGCAATGGTCAGCGGCCATCCTCAGGGTCACCATTTCTGGCCCCTGTACAAGTTCCAAACTCTGTCCTTCCTGTCCTAATTGTGCCGGTGACACCCGGGGATCACACAGGGAGTACCGTGGAGAGGCCGCAGGGCACACTAATCTCGAACCCTCAACCACTTCTCAGATCCTACCTTCGCCCCCACAGCACCTCCACAACACAGCCCCGAGGCAAATGTTTTTGGGCTGCTCCCCAAAGGCCTTTGGACAATAGCTGCCTGACCAGGTATGAGCTCAGAATGAGGCCTCATGGCAAATGTGGGGTCCAGGCAGAGACCCCTGAAGGTCACCAGCTGGTAACATCCGAGGCGCTGCCTCTTCCCGGGTCACAAGAGGCTGCTGGTGATGCAGCTCTGACAAGGCGAGAGCCGGAAGGACGTGGATGGCTTGTGTCACGGGGCTCCATCACATAGTCTGTGTGGAGATACGCCAGCATGGCGCACAGCCGGCCACGTGGCTGAAAATGGGCTCCAGGGTGACCAACCCCACCTGGACACTGTCCTGGTGGTCATTCCTGGACTGCCGTGTCAAACTGCCTTGGAGGAGGGGCTTCCCCATGTAGCCAGGTTCTGGGCTACAGAGAGGGGCGTCAGCCTGTGACATGACCCACCAACTTCCATTATCTTGTGGGAGCCCCAGGGAGGTCTGGGGAGCCCCTGAGGTTGCATGTGGGGGGCTAGCGGCTTGAGGGGAGGTGCGGCAGACAGCCAGGTGGTCAAGAAGGCCGAATGCTCGCTGTGGGGCTGGGATGAACGCTGTCGTCCTGAACAGCCCCTCCGCAGAGCGCCCAACTCTGCCCACAGATCCAGCGCTCTGTGCCCACAGCACCGCTCCCGGCCTGCAGCACGTGGAAATGAGCACGAGCTGGGTACTGTGGCCGGGCCTATCATCGCAGCCACCTGGGAGGCTGAGGCAGGAGGATCGAAAGCTTGATGCCAGAGGCAGCCTGCGTAACTTAGTGAGACTCTGTCTCAAAATAAAAGATAAAGCACTAGGGATGAAGCTCGGTGGTAGAGCACGTGCCCAGCATGCGTGAGCCCCTGGTTCAACCTCTAGTACTGTCAAAAAAAATTTTAAAAACAATACATATTATAGATGGTCTAGAAAATGCATGTCATAGTTCTGACAAGGTAAAAAGAAAGTTCACTGCAGGAAAAGTTTCTGTCTTAAACAGAACTGGGACCCAAGGATACATAGAAAAATATTCTCATAAAAAGACAAGTAAATGGTAGAGAAGTCTTTGATGGGGGGGACGGGGGAGGGGAAGCGTATAAGAGGGTAAGGGGGAACCTATATGAATAATGTACAACAAAATGCATATATGGAAATGTCACAATGAAAAGCATGTCAGAATGAATCACATGAAGGTGTACATTAAAATTTCCAATATAAAAAAAGAGAGAGAATACAGGTGAACCCTGAACCCCTCAGCCCCTGACGCAAATGGAGGGCATGCAAGTGTGAGTACTGCCCGCGCCAGGGAACACAGAGTGCCCCGTGTCCTGACCCACCCGTGCCTGCAGCTGAGCTCTCCCACTTACTCCTCAGCAACACCTCCCCAAACCAGTTGGAAGCGAGGGGCGAGGGAGAGATGCCAAGGGCCACTCAACCACTGGGAGCAAGATGACAGGGATCTCTCCAGCCAGGCGCAGGGACCAGGCTGCCTTAAATCCACCCCGTGGATAAACACCTACGAACACGTATAGATGCTTCCCAGGCACAAGCCACTGGGCAGGTGACACAAAGGACGGCATTTAATCTCCCCCAACACTGTGGATGCTCCCTTCCCTCTACTTTGTTGGTGGAGATTCTAAGGCACAGAGAGGGTAACTCGTCCAGCAAAGGCCACACAGCTCCTGGGAGCAAAGGCACAGGAACTCGCCAGAGTCTATGCTCTCAACCATGATGCCTCAGTGCACACAGCAGTCAGGCTGTGTGACCGCAGCTGAAAGGCGCCTGTCTCGCACACCAGTGAGGCCGTGACTCAGGAGTGGGGAGGGCCCTGGTGACACACAGAGGTTCTCAGAGGACGGATACAAACCCACACCCCAGGCTGGCCCCCACACTCTGAAGACAGACACTACCACGGCTGCGCTGAGACGGCCTACTCCGTGTCCCCGTTTCACCTGTCATTCGCACATCCGCGCACCTGGGCTGCCTGGCGGGACCCTATGCCCTTTCTCTGACCTTGCCCGAGTTCTCTGACAATGTGACCTGTGTTTTGCTCATGTCTGAGGCCAGTCGGTCCCTCCCACAACACGCTCTGGGGAGGCCTCTGGCCTCCTGGGTTTCTGGCATGAACTGACTCCTGTCCGACAGATATGGCCGGGTCAGAGAGGACAGTGTCCCAGATGGAGGATTTGGGGTTTCGGGCCCACGGCCCCGCCTCCCTCTCTGTGGCTGCTCTTGGCTCAGACTCACAATGGAGACTTAGCGAGTGACAAGAGGCCCCTGCCCACCCTCCCCCTGGGTCCCTGACTCGTCGGGTCCAGACGTGTGCAAGGCATTGAGGTGCTACGCTGCCCACGCTTGAGGGGTGGGAGGACATCACCAAGCCATCCAGGTGCCCGAGCTGCCCGGACACCTGACTGTATGACTCACCGGCCCCTGCAGGGCTGCTCTGTGGGGACAACAGCACCCACCTGCTTCCCTGAGGAGAAACTGACTTTCCATCCCCATGGCCAGCAAGGAGCAGCGGGGGACACCGCCAGGCCCCACGCCGTCCTCCACTCCAAGAGCAGAGCGGCCCTGGGGGCCACGGGCAGCACCGTGTGTGCTCTGAGGGGTCTCCAGGTCACTAATGGTCGTCTCAGATGGTGTCAACCCTCCGCATCCCCTCCCGGGCCTCAAGATCTTGGGAGGGTCCGGCTTAAGGTGTCCTTAGACCTCAGCTGTGGGCTGGCATTTAGCTCAGTTGGTAGAGCGCCTCTCTGCAGTCTCTGAGGTCCTGGGTTCGATTCCCAGCACCGCAAAAATGGGAGAAGGATGTGGCAACCCACTCCCGAGGCAATCCCGAAAACAATCAGCCCTTGAAAACCCTACGAGGGTCACTATGAGTCGATTGCAACTCGATGGCAACTAACAACCACAACAACAGGCCTCAACTGTGGGCAGGAAGCAGGGCTGGCTGCTTGCTGTGTGACTCCTCTGCGACCCTGGGCTATGACTTCAATGTGTTTCCCAGGGGCCTCCTCGGACAGGACCTGTGCGGCACCCCCAGAAGTCAGGCATGAGGTGGGGGTTGTTCGTTGCAAAAGAGACCAAAAGTTGAGATGTTCTTGCTGATCTTCACAGCCCAGGCCCGGGCTCAGGATGGATGGAAATAGAGCCGGCCCCCCAAAGGCCCTGTGCTCCCCATTCCTGCCTCCCGCCTGCGTCCTTACACTGGACCCCTTAAGGGTCCGGACGGCCTTCTCTAGCGCTGAGCGCTATTCCCATATCTGGTTGTTAACCTGAAGGTCTAAACATGTCACAGGAGGACAAATGGATGGTGCTGGAACTGGTGAAGATGGCCCAGGGGAGCTGCTGGACCTGGCTGTGAGGAGGGAGGGGACGGTGGCGCCTGAGACCGAGGCCCAGTGAGTGGAGGCCCCACCCCCAGTCAGCAGGTGCTGGGCAGGTGTATGGGTGTCAAAAGCGAAAGGAGCTTCCCAAGGGACTTCCTGAGGCAGGACAGGTGAACCCGGGAGAAGGGAAGGCAGCCACGAGCCATGAGACACTTGAGGCCCCACTGTGCCACCACAGGGACAAGGCTGGGCCACGTACACTCATCAAACAGCAGAAGGTGGGAAGCCTGGAGAGGCGGAGCCAGCTTGACTTTGTGCCACAGGCAGAAATGGAGGCCAGGGAGCCTGAGGACCCTAGGCAGGTGCGGGGCCTGCACAGCGCAGGGGAGGCCAGAGAAACAGGCAGCGGGAAGCCACGTTCCCTAGGGCCACTGACACCCTGAGCAGTGGGCAGGGGGCCCTGAGCCTAAGAGATCCACCAGTGGGGGAGAGAGGAGGGCGGGGCCACTGGCCACAAGTCCCGCCTTGGCTCCCAAGGTGCAACAGGAGCAGGCTGGGCAGGACCCAGGAGGGTGTGGAGGCACATGGGCAGGCCTGGGCAGCTGCAGGCACGGAAGCCACCCATGACAAGGGTGCGGGGGACGCTCGAACAGCTTCCTACGCTGCTGTCCCTCTGGCCTTTCCCGTTCGATTCCTTGCTTTATGCTAGAAACAGCTGAGCAAAACTCAAATGGCAGTTTCTACACTAAGACCCGGGTTGCAGCCAAGGAGCCAACCTGGGGTAAAGCCACAGGCAGCTTGGTGTGGCTCAAAAGGGCACGCAGGGTGTGCAGAGAGCCACCAGGCCAGGGCAATGGTACCATAGAGGCCCCAGGGCTTGGCCCTGCCCCGCTGTGGCCTCTCAGCAAACCCAAGCCTGGCTGGCCTAGCCGAGCCACCAGGAGGAAGCCCCTCGGGCTCTCGGACGCAGTGCCTCGACTCTGTCATCCCGGGGTGTGTGTGTGGTATGTGTGTGTGTGTGGTGTGTGTGTATGTGTGTGTGTGGTGTGTGTGTGTG
>VMDO01000778.1:219515-257058 GCA_007922755.1 Pedetes capensis | reverse complement strand
AGATTTTACTTTGCTTGGCTCTATAATCAACACCCGTGGAAGCAGCAGTCAAGAAATCAAAAGATGCATTGCTCTAGGAAAAGCTGTGGCAAAAGATCTCTTTAGAGTATTGAAAAGCAAAGATGTCACATTGAAGACGAAGGTGCGTCTGACTCATGCCATGGTATTTTCAGTGGCATCATATGGTTGTGAAAGCTGGCCATTGAACAAGAGAGACAGAAAAAGAATTGATGCTTTTGAGTTGTGGTGCTGGAGACGTCTATTGAATATACCATGGACTGCCAAAAGAACCAATAAATCTGTCCTAGAAGAAGTACAACCAGAGTGCTCCTTGGAAGCAAAAATGGCCAAACTGCATCTTACATTTTTCAGACATGTAGTCAGGAGAGAACAATCCCTGGAGAAGGACATCATGTTTGGGAGAGTGGCAGGTCAACGCAAAAGAGGAAAACCTTCCACCAGATGGATTGACACAGTGTCTGCAACAATGGGTTTAAACATAAATAAGATCGTTTGCCTGGCACAGAATCAGCAAGTGTTTCGATCTGCTGTACATAGGGTGGCTATGAGTCGGACTCGACTCGACGGCACCTAACAACAACAACAACAAGGGCTATGAGTGGGGCTGGGATTTAGCTCAGTTGGTAGAGCGCTGCGCTGCAGTCTCTGAGGTCCTGAGTTCAATTCCCAGAACCGCAAAAATGGGAGAAGGGTCTGGCAATCCACTCCCAAGGCAATCCCAAAACAGCCATTGAAAACCCTATGAGGGTTGCTATGAGTTGGATACTGACTTGACGGCACCCGACAACAATAAAGGGCTATGAAATCTACATGTAGGTTTTAATTTACTCATAAATTAACTCTGAGGAGTAGATTTTAGAATTTTAATTTCACAAATACAGAAACCATGATGCAAAGAGGTTGATGAATTATCCTTAAGCTACATATCTATCAAGTAGCAGAGCCAGGGTTGAATTCTAGTGAGTCCACACTAGGCTGAGCTTATAGCTTAGGGTGCCCCTCTGGATGTTAGAGTGGGGGTAGGGGAAGAGCCTCACCCTATGGGGGTGACACCAGGCTTCATGGCCGTGCTTCTCCCCAATGGTGGCCTCAGTGAGTCCCCCTGACCTCAGAACTGGTGGAAGGCAGCCTTAGGGGGTAGAAACAGTGCTAGCCCTGGGTTTTCAGTCCAGCTTTGAATCTTAGCTCTGATGTTTGCAAGCTCTGTGCCTCCCAAGTCGCTTGTCCTCTGGGATTCCATAAAAGGAAGGGGTGGGCGGGGGGGGGGAGATTCAGAGTGCGTAAGTGTTCATGTTGGTGATTTAATCAGCAAGGATCTTTTAAAAAATTGGTTTTCTACCTCATGAGCACCATGTTTGGAAATAATCTTATCTACCGATGTATGTTTAATAATTTTTTCCTTCTCTCGATTTTGTTTAAACCAAGATGTGTAACTGCCTCAGGTTGAGTCCCCTGAGGAACGGCACGCAGGAGATCAGGGTGTGTTTGGGAAGTGCCATGTGGGAGGGGGTGAGGGAGGGACACGGGAGCAGGAGAGGCTGAGTAAGATGCCTGCGTTTGTGACAAAGGCTTTGCTGTCCCTGGGGCAGGGCTTGGGTTGGGGGAGCTGTGTTCCCCCACCTCAGTCAGCAGCGGCCATCGTCAGAGGCACACAGCTCTCTACAGCCAGGGTGTCATGGGGAGGGAGCAGCCATGAGGGACCGCAGCCAGGGCTCCCACAGTGAAGTGAACCAGGGCCTCTGTCCAGCAGGGACAAAACTATATCATACAGCCTGCTACAGGTCACCACAGCACCCACTCCAGTGACTGTGCTCACTAGGAGTGGCAGACAGCCATGACCCTCCACCTGTGGAAGCTGAACATGTAAAGCCTTATTGAAGGCAAATGATCAATTTTATCAGATATTTTGAAACTAAAACTTGCTCTCAAAATGACATTTTTGGCTTCCAAGATCTCAGAGGTCTTGGGATTCTGGGTAGAAAATATGGCCTCTGCCCTTTTTAACACCTTAGTATGTGGTGCCTGATAGCCTGGCGACCCCAAGGAGATGTCAGCACCAGGGAACAAAGGTGGATTCCACAGCATGCCTGCCTCTCTTCCTCGGGTGTCTTCCTCCGAGCCAATCTCCCCAGCCCTAGCTGGAGAGCAGGGCCGGAAAACAGGCTGGTTAGATTTACAGGCACCCTTGAGCAAGGCACGGCCTGCACGTGACCCCATGGGACCATTTGTCTTTCTCCTGCTCAGCCTCCCTTTCTTCCCTCTTCCAAAGCCTCCCACTGCCTAAGCACTCAGGTTCCCAGGAGCCAGGAAAGATGTCAGACTGAGCCTGGACAATGTGCTCTCTGCCACTACTGGGTCACTCACTGCAGGAAGTCACCTAAAATATGAGAAATCCTTTCTGGGAAGCTGTTCATCCAATGTCATTTATGAAAGGGACAGATGCAACTCATTCTCAAAGGCAAATCAGAGGGGAATGCTGAATTATGACACATCAATGAAATAGAATATCATGCCATCATTAAAATTTATATGTATGAGAAAGAGCAGGCAAATGTGTGTATAGTTAGTTAACAACATAGTCCATTATATTATACAACCTATTTGCAATAATATGAAGTGAGTGAATTGGTAAAGACTAGAAGGAAAATCTGAAGTGCTTCTGGGCTTGTCCGGAGATGCCACAGCAGGAATCTCTGAGCATTTTGTCCACCACAGACCCCTTTGGCTGCTTTTTGGCCTATGGACCCCTTCGTAACACGTGAAGTTTGTTTTTAACGCATAAAATAGATGACATAGATTTTCAAAGAAAAGCAGTAGTAATGAAATACAGGTATAGCACAGTTTTGCAATATCCTAGCGTGTGCTTCTTTTTAACTCCTTAAATAGCAAGAGTAAGGTGCATGCTGTGTCTGCATGCTTGATTCTTTTAGCCAGGGCAAAGTCATCTCTTAGCATGAGTGTTTCCCTTGCTGAAGTCCAGCTGCCTCTGACTAAACGTGTCCTATGAGATTCTTGGGTGGTTGATGTTACTCAGGGATCCAAATGAGCACATTGGGGCTTCTGGTTGCAAGGAGTCCACCGATGGCTTTATTTCCAAAGATGCTCTTTGAGTTCTCCTGTGGGAATCTAGAGACAATTCAGCTTGAATGTCAGGTGGAACACTTGCCTCTAAAGAGTGAACAGGGCTTTGGCTAAAGGGCCCCAAACAGAACAGAACTAAGGCTGCAGCTGCAATTGGAAAGCATGGTGTGGGGTCCAAAGAATTCCTGAATGGATGACAGGTTCTCAAACTATTCTCCTACAGACCCAGAAGTGTCAATATGACAAGGCATGTGCAGTCAGTGGCCACTTGGGGGCAGCATCGACCCAGCAGGACTGAGGGGCTCTTTCTGGTTAGTCCATGTGCCCTCCTGGAGGGTTTCTCCTGTGGAACCACATTAGGAGGGATTGTTCTTGTTGTTAGGTGCCATCGAGTCGGTATCTGACTCATAGCGACCCTTCTAGGGTTTTCAATGGCTGACTGTTTCGGGATTGTCCTCTGGCGTGGATTGCCAGGTCCTTCTCCCATTTTTGCAGTGCTGGGAATTGAAGTCAGGACCTCAGAGACTGCAGCGCAGTGCTCTACCAACTGAGCTAAATCCCAGCCCTTAGGAGGGATAGTCTCATTAATAACTCTGAGAGTTACTGCTCCTTTACAAAAGGGCCACATACCATAGCACCTATAGACATGGGCTCTGGAGTTAGCCTATGCATGTTTAAAACCAACCCTGCTGTTTATGGATTGTGTATCTTAAGCTTTCTATGCCTCAATTTCTCCATGGAGTTGACAGGAAAACTAATGAATTCACAAAAATTAGTCTCTCTTCCAGTTATCTACTGCAGCAAAACAAACTAGCCTCAAGCAACAATGTCCTTTTGGCTCATGACCCTGTGATTAGATCAGGGCTCTGCAGTATGGCAGCTCTTTCTAACATGGGATGTTGGCTGGGGATTCAGAAGGTGCTTCATGACTCAAGAGGTTTTCCTCAAGTGCATAGCCCCTAAACTAGAGGCTTCTGGGCCCCTCTATCCAGCAGAGTAGGCAGAATGTTTTTACATGGTGGCTCAGGACTGTAAGAGAACAAAAGCAGCAGTTATATCCTAACACAGGTCTCTCCAGACCTCAATCCATGGCCTGTTAGAAATGGAGCCACACAAAAAGAGGTGAGCAGTGGGTGAGCGAGCAAAGCTTAATTTAGTGAGTGAAACTTCATCTGTATTTATAGCCCCTTCCTGACACTCGCATTACCATCTGAGCACTGCCAAAAATTTGTCTTCCATGAAACCAGTCCCTGTGCCAAAAAAAGTTAGGGACTGTCAGCCTAACACCTAGTGGAAGCTGGCATGACATTAACTTCTGCCACATACTACAAGTCAAAATAAGTTGCACAGCCAGGCCAGATTCAAAGAGAAGAGAAATAGGCTCCCCCTCTTGGTGAGAATGGGAGGAATTACTAGTGGCCATCTTGGAAACGCTCTACTAATGATAGTCATAGTAGGGCCTGGGTCATAAGGAGGCCTCCATCAATGGTAGCCACTATTATAGCTGAGGAGACCACGGGTCCTTCACTGCGGGGATGTTCCCAAGATCACATAGGTGGAAAGGACAGAGCTGGTATTTAAACCGAGGTCTTTCTGAATCCAAAGCTCACTCACTTATCCCACAGTCATTAGCAGCTAAGTGCCCTTGACCAAGCCATTGATCATCTCCTGAACCTTGTCTTCCAGTGATGTCAGGTAGATATAATAAAGACAACCAGTACATGGAATTATCAAGCACACCACATAAGGCAAGGCCCAAGAAAACATCTTATAACCCATTTAGCATTATGAAAGCATAAGTTATTTTGAGATAACTTGAACCTCATTTCATTCAGAATCTATCTCCTGTCAGCATAACTTGGATTCATTTTTACCTTCCTTGGTACCAGCAATGAACCTAGGGTGGCAGAGAGTAGGTAACTTAGTCCACCACCAAGAGACATTTCTGAGCCTTTGAGAAATGGCCACTGATGTGGGTAAAAATGACAAGCTATTCTAATGTATTCAGTAAGAAAGCTCCTAGGACCTTATTATGTGGAAGAAGTCTGGAGACAGAGCTGCTTTCTCCAGACACCACTGGTCCTCCCTCTCCCTTTCTCAGGGCCAGCCTGACTTTTGCACTCTCTTCTCTGGTCAGTCTCAGTAAACTATGCTGTGACCATGGAGGGCAGAGGGGCAGGCAGCACTCAAGGCATTCCTGTTGCACCTGGAACCCGGACTTCTCCAACAGACTCTTCCTTAGCTGTTCCCCTCACGAGTCAGCTCTGCCCTGACTGCAGGAACCAGAAACTCTGCTTTTATTAAGTTTGATCCTCTTCAAAATTGCATTTGGTGGTTTTTCAAGTGATGACTTCCTAATTAGCTCATTGCTGAAGCTGTTTTTTGTTAATTCACTAGAATCATTGGTAAAATGTCCTTTGTTTTCATGCTGTTTTGGCCTCCTTTGGTTTTTTCCCCCCACTATGGAGAAAAAAATGGGCTGAGATTTAGCTCAGTTGGTAGAGTACTACTCTGCAGTCTCTGAGGTCCCAGGTTCCATTCCCAGCACCGCAAAAATGGGAGAAGGACGTGGCAATCCACTCCCAAGGCAATTCTGAAACAATCAGCCATTGAAAACCCTATGAGGATTGCTATGAGTTGGACACAGCTCAACGGCACCTAACAACAACAACAACATGGAGAAAAAAAGTGGGGGGTATTCTGTTTCCAAAGAAATCTGATAACCACATGTTTTGGAACCCCAAGAGTCCAGGTTATCAGTACTGCAGACACCTGCTTCCTGCTGTAGAAAAACAAGTTCCCACTGACTGAGCTGAGATTGTGGGCTCTGGAGTCCAGCTTCCTGGGCTCAAATCTGGACTCTGCTATTTGCCAGCCATGTGGTCTTGGCTCCTTTAATGAGGTTTCCTGAGGCTCAGTGTCTTTGCCTTTATAATGAGCAAGGTTAATAGGTGCCTCGGAGGCCAGCCATGTAGATCAGCTGACACCTGCTAATGCCCTGGCATGGAGTGTGCCTCCAACCTTTTCCACAATTGCTCTTGTCATTGATAAAATGGCATACTGGGAAAAAAACATAAGTTTATAGAAAACTCCCAAGTGCTATCCAAATATTGGTTTTATTACTATTATGAATAGTGAGCTGTATGGCCTTAGGTCAGTCACTCTGTCTAGGTTTGCACATTCAGATGACTTCAGGAGTTAGGGATATTTGTGCAATTAGTGGAGTGGATAGGACAGAGGAAATGTTAATAGTGATCCATGTTATGGCAGGCAAGTGCATTAAAAGGAATGTTCTGATGTTAAATAAGCGTGGGGAACTGTGGGTTAAACAAAACTGAACAGGTTTCTTCATGCTGTATTCCTCAGAGCCTTTTAAAGGTCCAGTTGTCTGGTGAGTTTCCAAAGGCAGGAGAGACTTATGTGCAGTGTTTTCTAAATTTCTCTGGCCACACTTTTTCCCCATGAAAACTACTGCTCCACTGAATTGTTGTTGTTGTTAGGTGCCATCAAGTTGGTATCCGACTCATAGCGACCCTCATAGGGTTTTCAATGGCTAACTGCTTCGGGATTGCCTTGGGAGTGGATTGCCGGGTCCTTCTCCCATGCTCCACTGAATATACCTGGCAAATTCTGGGTAGATGACGTCATCCATCCTTCCCATTCTAAACTTGTTTGGGTCTTTTGAGGACAGGAAGGGAGGCATTTCTGATAGAAGATAAGAGACAGTGTGGTTTTCCTCCTTTAATTGTTGACTTTCACCAAAATTATGACTAATTCTATTCATGTGATGTGCAGCCCAGCATGGTCAATTGCGGGGAAAGCCAGCTGTCTGGGTGTGGGTGCCCTGTGCAGGCTGAACTGTCATTAGAAACAGAAGAGGGGAGTTGGGTGCAACAACAGGGAAGGGGGACTGTGCTGGGCCCATCTGTTATTTAGGGAAAACCAGGAAATTGTCTGGTCTTGCATTTGCTGGGCCAACCTTGGCATAGCATATGAAGTTTGGGGAGCCAGGGCTTCCAGCAAAGGCCATTGGAGGCTGACCTTAGTTTCCATCAGCTGCAATGCCTTACTGAACTTTTCCTTTTGGGCACCAGACAACATTTTATGAGCACCTGCTATTACCAGGCATCAAAAAGCTATTCAGTGACCTTCACCATCTTGTTTAATTTAGATAGGTGTTGGGCAAGTCCCTGAGATCTAAGTTATATTGCCCTGAATTCAGTTCCAAAGCCTGGAGCAACCTAAAACCCGTCCTGAGATTTCTGCTCCTTATACCTACTGGGCATTTTGTCCCTTGAGAAAGACCTCTGCCCTGCACCCTGTTTTAGTTCTCTTGGGGGTTGGGGATGTTAGATGACTTAGCCACAATCCTGCAGCCTGCAAGTCTGGCTGAGTTAGGGTTGGCATTTGGCCCTGGCTGCCATCTCTAGGGAGGATGAAGGGGGCTCTTGGAGATTCGAGCCGAGGTGTGAAATGTTTCTGCCCCAGGCTTTCCTTCCCCCTGCCCTTGTATGGGTCTGAGGGCCATCAAGAGACACCAAACCTGCAAGGGAGACAGCCTTGTACCTTCTACTTCATTTGTTTAGCCTTCCCACCCTTTCCCTAACCATGGTAATAGTATACCCATTTTACAGGTATCTGTATAGAGATTACCTGTTAAAATATCTAAACTCACCAAAAGGGGCTGGTATGGAGCTCCGATTGTGGGAAGTGTTATCTGTATGTCTCATTTATCCTTGCAGCTTCCTTGTACAGGAAACACAGCACCTCCTTGTGGAGTGAGTTGTAACAGCAACTAACCCCAAACCTTCTGGGGTCAAGTCCCCTCTTGGAGGGCAGGAAGTTTTGTTGGCAATTTGAATGGCCCTGGGGCCTCCCTATAAGCTTTTAGGACATCTGTGGTGCCCCTGGGTGTCTTTTAGGGCAGAATAAGATGTTTACAATAGCTTCCCTCTTTGAGGCTTGAGCTATAAGCTGGGTCTTCCTTTAACCGCTTTGATCCTTGTTCTTTTTTTTTTTTTTTTTTTTCTTCCTCTTTCAAGTTTTGATGGCCCAGAGCTTGGGTGGGGCTTAGACACTAAATCAGCAACTAGATAGAATTCTAAGCTGTTTCATGAGAGAGGAGCCTTCTTACATATGGCCTGCCCAGAGCTGGCTGGCCTAATAACTCTCAGGATCCAGGAAGGAAGCCACATCCAGTGCCTTGTTTGCAAGGAGAGCAGTGGAGGATGCCCAGAGTTGGCAGGGATGCAGCAGCCCCACAGTCAGTTCTGGGGTTAGAGCCAGGCTGTACATCTCCAGGTCTATTGATCTGCTTCACTCACAGTCAGCAGGGCTGCTTCATAGTCAGGTTTCCACTTGACCAAACAAACACATCAGTGGTGTGAGTATTGGAATGTCAAGGAATCCCTGTCCAGCCATATAATCCCTGACCATCCACCTAATCTCTAACTGTCCATCTAATCCCATGAGTTTGTCCTAGGTCTCTACGTACTTAAAATTTGGAGTAGGGAGGGAGAAAATGGCATGGTAGTAGGGAAGATGGATATGAGCAAAGTATAGTGATATGTATGGAAGAAGGACATGGCAATGCACTCCCGAGGCAATCCCAAAACAATCAGCCATTGAAAACCCTATGAGGGTCGCTATGAGTCAGACAGGACTTGACAGGCACCTAACAACAACAACATAGTGATGTGCATGTATGGAAATGTCATAATGAAACCCATTAGGTTGTACACTAACTTAAAAAGTTACTAACAACAACAACAAAAAACTTGGAGTAGGCCCTGCTATGATGCCTTACCTACCTAGAGGAAGTATGAAGAGCATTAACAGGCAAGCTCTAATTAACTTTGCATCTGGACCCATCAGAGAGCAGAAATGGAGATACCAGATAGCCAAGTTTGATTCTTCTATAGCCCTCAGGGAGAAACAAAACAAAACAAACAAAACAAAAACAAATTTAAAAAAACCACAGGTTCAAGTGTGGGCATATAGAATTTTTAGAATTGAGAGAAGATCCCAAAGTCTTCTCATTGCTGAAATGTTTAAACACAGACCGGGAGAAGAAGTGAGTTGCCCAAGTTCAATAATCAGGGCAGACCCCCACCCCAGCTCTCCATCACTCCCCTGGACTCCCCCTCCCTCCCCATGAGGCACTGAGCTGGGTGCCAGGACTCTGGAGTCAGAGTTCCAGCACAGTCTGGGTGGATTTTAAGAATAAACTTCAGACTGAGGGTTAAGTTTAGCCATGGCTCCCTTTTGACACAGAGAGACCCTTAAAGACCAGAGTCAATTTCCTGCCTGTAACAACGGTAAATTAACACAACCACCTTGTTTGGTATTTGAACCCTTGGGGAAAGATGCAGCCAGATGTCCTGCAGACATGGTGAAGAAGCACCTATGGGATAGCTACATCAGAATGCAACGTGTGCTTGTTACAATGCAGACGCCTAGGCTTTGCCCAGGACCGCCAAGTCCAGGATCACCAGGGCCCTGGAACCTGCATTGTGACATAACATACATCCACGTCCTCTAAAGCTGGAAAACCACCACTACAATGGAACACAGGCCCCAGAGTCAGGCTTACCTGGATTCAAACCCCAGCTCTGCCAGTGACCATCTGTGTGAACTTAAGCATGCCTTAGCTTTGGCTTCCTTGTCAGTAGCATGGAAAGAATAATAATAATTACCACATCACAGGGTTATTGAGATATTTAAGGATGGTAAATCATGTAAAATGGGTTGACAAGAGGCTTAGAACCTTGCAAATAAATATTAAAGCAAAGCAAATAAAGTAAGCAAATATTTAAGCAAATAAATATTAGCTGCTATTATGATACTATTCTTTGGAGATATTCCCTACTTCCAGCTGTCCATACGGAGGCTAGTTTGGGTCACAGCAATCGAGAGCACAGGGAGCCCAGGAGCCAGTCCCCAAACCCCAGCACTCCACCCATTGAGGGAGATGTGCAGATAAGCCTGGCCCACCCCTTCTGTGGCAGGGAGTATTGGCAAGGTGCAGTGACAATTGACACCACTAGGGGGAGACATAAACACATATTTCAGAGCATAGCTTGCTGCAATCCCCAAGGGTGGTGGCTCTCTGGAGGAATGGGTTGAGGCTGGGAATCAGCATTTATTCTAGAATGGTCCTCCTACTGTGGACAGGAATATCAGGGCACGTTCACCAGACAGAACGCTGCTTTTCCTCTAGTTGCTCAGTAAGTGTAAATTGGGCTGGCTCCATGGTGGGTCTCTTGCCTGAGGCCCGGGAAAGCACCTCGTTAATTGTTGATTTTATTTTCACCACCCAGTCTGGGCCTGGCAGGGCCTGGACAGAGTGCTGGCTGCACTGCCTTTCTAAGGAGACTCTTGGCAGAGATCCGGAGCAGGGCCTCAAGTTCTTTTTCCATTTGAAGGAGCAGAACTGTGGTAGGTGCCTCACCGTACTTAGCAAACACTCTTCCCTAAAGAGCAGAGGGTGAGGGTGGACAGACCCACCCTCTAATCCTGAGCTCAGATTCTTTCTGTCATTCCCATGAATCAAGGGCTGAGGAAGCCAACCAGCATGGCATGAGTACCTACTATGTGCTATTCTGTACCTTACACTGGTACCTCATGAGCATTTTACAGAGGTGAAACCGGAGGCTCAGAGAGGTCAGGTGACTGCCCAGAGTCACACAGCTAGTTAGCAACTAAGATAATAAAGGCATTTACCACTAATTGGGAGCTTAGCGTGTTACCAGGCTTGATGGTGATCATTTCATGTATGTTTAGTCTTGTAATAACCAAATCTGTAAACCCCAGTCTCTAACCAAATGTCCATACCTTTCCTTATACTCCACACCACATCCAACCTTAGAAGTACCATTCTCACATTTCCCCAGTGTTTCAAGTTATTAAAAATCCCTATTTGTCCCACAATTTGAAATCCTTTCTTCATCTAAGTGTGCCCTGGCAAGAGCTACCATGGTGGCTTGATCACTTTCCCTAGTATAGCTTTGCTTGTACTTATGGGTCTTGAAAGCTCCAGTGCCTTGCTAGGCTCTGCTGCAAGGGGCCCAAAAGTCAAACATGGTAAGGAGGGTGAGGAGGGCCACTGTGGCTGCTGGCAAAGCTTGCTCCCTTGCCCAATCCCCTCCTGATTATCTGGAATAGGCTCAAATGGAATTTATTCTCCAACAGTGATGAATTGACATCCTTCCTTTTTCTCCACAGGAAGTTGCTGTTAGGTGCCGTTGAGTCCTATCTGACTCATAGTGACCCTCATAGGGTTTTCAATGGCTGATTGTTTCAGGATTGCCTCAGGAGGGGATTGCCATGTCCTTCTCCCATTGTTTGAGGTGCTGGGAATCGAACCCAGGACCTCAGAGACTCCAGAGTGGCCATCTACCAACTGATTTAAATCCCAGCCCCCACAGAAAGTAGTGCCAGTAAAATGATGGCCTCAGCATACCCCCGTGGTTTGGAGACATATTAGAATAAACCCATCTGCATACAGACATGTAGGCGTTGGGATGCCCCTAGTGAGAAGTGCTTTTCAAAGGCTCCATCAGGTGATGCACTGTAAAGACATTTCACTTTTCCCCCAGTCGTCTCTCCATCTCCTGACAAAACACCACATTAGGCCTGGTGTCCAGTGGCAGCTGGAGGAAACACCTTGTGGCTTGCGCTTCTTTCCCTAGCAGGCTGGGCTTGCTGCTGCTCATACTGGCAACTGCTAATATTGGTGGCCCGTGGATGAGATTTCAGGATAGACTGTGGGGACACCAGGCCACATCCTCAGCTAAGATAACCAGGGTGGCCATTTACTTACACTCAATGCAGGCAGGATCGGCCACTCTGTTCTGTAAAGGTCTCGAGACGAAAGGAGGCCAGGCTGAACTTCATCTTTAGTGTCCAGTTTATCCACAGACTAGGATCTCCGCGGGCTGGGATTTAGCTCAGTTGGTAGAGCACTGCGCTGCAGTCTCTGAGGTCCTGAGTTCAATTCTCAGCACCACAAAAATGGGAGAAGGGCCTGGCAATCCTCTCCCAAGGCAATCCTGAAACAGTCAACCATTGAAAACCCAATGAGGGTCGCTGTGAGTCAGATACTGACTCGATGACACCTAACAACAACAACAAGGATCTCTGTGAACACTTTCTGGCTCCATTACTGAGATTCTTCGTGTCACATTGGCAGCCACCATGATGCCTGAGAGACAGGGAGCCCAGGCAGCTTGTGTCACATGGCCTCGCCATGGTATTGCCTGTGGATATTTCACAGGAGATATTTCAGACCCACTGGGTATGTAGGAGAGTCAGGTGATTGAGAGGAGGAAGAGAAGCCACTTTTATGACCATCAAGACATTGTCCTGGCCACAGTCTATGAGCTCCATCAGAGATCCAGGGAAACCGAGGCCTGGGGAGAGACGAGAACTGGAGCGCAGAACAGGTGAGAAGGCCAAACTCAAGTCCATGCGTTTCCATGTCACCTGTGAGACACAGCTTCCCAATACCCTGCAGGTGCATTATTTACTTTATGGAAAGGCACCTACCTGTTCTCCTGCTGTCTCTTTTGCACACAACAAGGACACCTTCCTGGTAGGAGAAATCTGCATCAGACCAGAGACAGGATGACGGAAAATTGTTTCTATAATATTTATCCCTGCAAAGTAAATATTTCTGACTCCATCACAGTCCAGATTCTCCCTGTTGACAGCTTCACAGATATTTCTTTTCCTCCTCTCTTGCACACCCACCCATTGCCGGGGTCAGGAACAGGATGACCAGGTATAACTGGATTTTTTCACTTTTGAGTGTGGACTTCTTGCAGCCAGAGGAGGAGAAGTCATGAGTGACGTGCCCAGGGTGAGGTGGGGAGGCCAGGGCTGGAGAGAAAAGGGTAGGTGGGGTCTTAAGTGTGATCCTGGGGGAAGACCCTCCCTCCAGAGGGCCAAGCTGGGGCTTTCCACACATGGGTTGGGACCAGCATTTATGATTCCCTGGAGCTGACCTTCAGATTTATTTCCATAATGTTCTCACCCCCATGCTCTTCTCTCTTCTCATTAACACTGCTTACAGAGTTTGATCATTTGCCCAAAATCATGAAAAAAAGTAAGCAGCTGAGCAGGGCATTGGTCTAGGTTCTCTGCTTCCAGGTCCATGGAATTAACACCTGTTCTGCAGCTGAAAGACCCTCTGTGAGCCAGGCCTACCTTGTCCCCAGCCTCAGCCCCAGGCATCTCGCTATAGCTCATTGCCCTCCATCCATGGGGCTTGTTTGAGACCTTCCAATATACCACCCTCTTTCTTGTCTTTAGACCTCTGTGCAGGCTGTTCTGCTGTCTGGAACTCTTTTTCCCTCCTCCTGGGCACCCCCTACCTCATGTATCCTTGGAGGCTCTGTATGCTCCTATCCTAACACTAGTCACACTATAGTATAATTTGGTGTTTCATATTCTCTTTCCCCACTGAATGCATTCTCTGAGAGCAGGTGCTTCTCAGGTGCAACCACAGCAACCAAGGCAGTGCCTGGTTCTTAGAAGGTGCTCAGTAAATACTGAACAGATGAGAATGTGAGTGGATGGGTGTGAATGAACAAGAGATAACCATGCTTGTGCCCACTTGCCCCTGTGGTTCCCTTGGCCTGGCAAATCCTCCACATTCAGTACCTGTCACAGCCACAGTCTTCCTTTGAGCATCACTTCTCTGAAGCCCAGAAGGCCAGCAGGGCTGTCTTTGAGGATTAAGCCAAGGATGCTCTGTAAGGAGAGCATCCATAAAAATGAGCTGCTGCTCTGGGACACAGGAGAGATGCTCTGGACATGAGCCACACTGAAGAGGGGGCTTGAGGAAGGGTCTGGGGCAGGCAGAGTCGGGTAGAGGCAAAGGGGTGCCCAAGCCTAGTTCTGGACTCTCTTTGAATCCTGGGTGCCCCAGTTGCAGGGGTACATCTTTAAAGTGGAAAATCTTGACCGTAAGTCCAGAACATACTAGAACCTTTTGTTAAACACTGCCTGTGTCAGACCCTGGGAAGCACTTCACGTAGTTGAGCTCATTTACTTCCCATGGAGACTCCTTCCAGGTCCATGTAGTCCCTGTTCCTGAGTCGCCCGATGAAGAAACAGTGTTGGCAAAGAGGGCGATCGCTTGCCCAAGGTCACAGGTGTGTCAGGCCAAGCGGGGTCTCCGAACCCAAGGCTGTGCTGAGCCACGGCCTCCCTGGCCCCAGCCGTGCCCAAAGGTGGGGTGTCTCTTCAATCCCAGTCTAAGTGGGGCTCATTAGCAGAGTGGAGTTGAGCCAAAGTCATTAACTTTCATTTCACATGTAGTTGGTGGGCCCCAGGCACCCTCCCCACAGGCACTGCTGGAGGACACTGAGGCTCTGGTGCACAGAACAGACAGCTTTCGTGGGCCAAGAGAGGCAGGCTTGGGCCTTGCGACTCAGAAGCCAAATGGTTTCAGCTTCTGCCTGGCCATGAAATTAGCAATTATCCATGGGTGATGGAGTTATGGGTGATTTTTCTTGTTTTACACTTTTAAAATTTATAAGACTGAAGTGTATATAATAAAAGAGAATATTTCAATATAATATATAATATGTATTATATATAATATATAACATATATATAATACATACTGTATAGTTTTATATAAATTTTACATATTATATATTGTTATATATAATATATAATACATATATGTTATATATATTATATAATACATAATATATATATATATATATATATATATATATATATATGTAAATATACCTGTAAAATGCCACAGGATTATTCTCCCTTCCCCACGCCCTCCGTCCTGGCTCCTGCACTTCTCTCGGTTTAGAAGGTTCCTCCCTGCCTTCTGTACCTGTTAACATCTTCCCTGCTTTGCAGGCCCAACTCCAGTGCTGCCTCTTCCTGATCCCAAGCTGATTTTATATCTATTGTCCTTCTCCCCAGAACGTGAACCCCAGGAGGGAAAGGGCCTTGCTGGCTGTTCACTGCCTTCTCCCCAAGATCCAAAGGCAGGCCTGGCACATGGGGAAAGCCCATAAATATGTTTTCAGTGAATAAATGGGTATTCCCACACTCAGTTCCTGACGTCTATATCTGCCTGTCCCATAGACCTTTCTGCCTCACACTGCGGCAGCTCTTTTCTTTTCTTTTCTTTTCTTTTTCTTTTCTTGCCTTGTCTCTCTCTTTCCCTCTCCCTCTCTCCCTCTCCCTCTCCTCCATAGCCTGGGAGCTACTTGGAAGATTTTTCCTCTGGCTACAGCACAGAGCCTGGCACACAATAAACCTCAGTCAGAGAGGGTTTGTTGCTGACTTGGAGGCAAAACTTCAGCCTTAGTTTACTACAAAGTGCACAGGGCTCCACCTCACCCCCTTCTCTGGGACATGAGCTAGGTGGTCAGGAACTGATTGCAATGCCAGGCTCCTTGGGGAGAAAGAATTGCCCCAGAGGAAATGAAGGGGCTCAAAGAGCTTGTCCCCCTCTCCCAGATTTATAAAGAAGGAAATTGCAAAAGTACAACAGCAAAGTCCACTGCAGGCCGATCTCAGAAAGGGAAATGGAAAATGACTCCCCTTAGTGTCAACCTGGTGGCCTCGCTCTTGGGCCTTCCAGGCAGCAGAGTTACTCCTTGTGCTTGTCCCTTGGGCTTTCCCTTCAATGTCTGGGCCAGCATTTTCTTTGTGAAATAGTGATGAGGGAGGATAGTGGGCAGCAGGAGGCTGGACCTGGAGGGGCTGAAGGACAGCCATCTTGAGCTCCAGGGTTGAAGACACAGGCTCAATCCCTGCCCTGCGTGGATGAACCTTGAAAACAGTATACTAACTGGAAGAAAACAGACACAAACGATGACATGGTATGTGGTCCCATTTACATGAATTGTCCTGGATAGGCAAATCCATGAGAAACAGAATGGATTAGTGGTTGTCAGGTGCAGAGAAATGAGTTCTTAAATGAAGACAAGGGTTCCTTAGGGGAAGATAAAAATGTTTGCGGGGCTGGGGCTATATATAGTTCAACAGGAAAGCACTTGCCTGGAATGTATAAGGCCATCTTTTTTAACCCCAGCAACAACAACAACAAAAAAAAAAAAAAAAAGAAAAGAAAAGAAAAGAAAAAAGAAAGAAAGAAAGAAAGGAGAGAAAAAAATTGGAACTAAATGAAGTGATGGCCATAGTACATTGTGAAAGTACTAATAATGTCACTGAATTGTGCATTTTAAAATGGTTTATGCTATATGAATTTTATCTCACTGTTAAAAAGAACAAACAGTACAGAGAGTACAGCCAGTAAATGGTGGCTTTGCTATCATTTATTATGTTATATCCCTTTCTTGCTAGAAATCAGCTTTCCCCCAGGCTGGATGATAAGATGTTTGTCAGGAGGTTACAAAACGGGAAGAGCAGAGATAGAAAGCCCATGGGTGAGATGGAAGATAGGCTGGGTTCCGTCTTCCCCCACAGTCCTAGCCTGGGGCCTGTCAGGAGCGCCCTGGGGTTGAGCATCGCTGCAGGGCAATGGTCCACCTTTCCTGCGTGGGTTCAGGCCACAGGGAGGACATGTGCAGACTGGAGGGGAGGCAGGGTGGCCCAGGCTCCTTTGGCCCACAGCAAGGCGTTAGGTGCCCTGGCAGCCCCTCCCACTGCCCTGCTGCATGGCCAGCTGGCCCAGGTGAGCTATGTGGGAGGCAGAAGGGCTCAATACACTGCCCAGCAGCTTCAGTCAGGGGCCAGGGCACTGCCTCGGACCCTAACATCAAGGACTGGAAGGAACCCAGGAGCTTCTATTCCTTCTTACCTTGCAGATGGGTAAGATGGGCCTCAGGATGCGACCTGGCTTATCAGGCCCCTGCTCACCCCCATCCTCTGGGGCAGAGACTGGGGGCGGGGGTTGTCCATTTGCTGTGGTAGTTCATCTGCCACAGGCTTTTGCTTGTAGATTTTATATCTTTGACAAAAGAATGTGAGTCAAAAGACTAGACAGGAAGCTCTGAAGTGTTCATTTTGAGGAAGCAGCATGGCTCCTGGGAAAAGAAGAAAGATCACACAGCCCAGGGCAATCCTTCTTGCTAGTAATGATCCTCGCATCCATTTTTGAGGTAGTTATGGTGGCCAGTGCATAGAAGCTGCCTGACTTTGAGTCCCAGATCTTCCACCTACAAGTCGCGTGACTTTGGTTAAATGGCCTAGTATTGAGCCGGGGGCAGTGGCATATGCCTGTAATCCCAGTGATTTGGAAGGATGAAGCAGGAGGGTCATGGGTTCAAGGCCAGAGGTAGTCTGTGTAATTTATCAAGACCCTGTCTCAAGATAAAATGTTAAAAAAAGGGCTGGGTACGCAGCTCAGTGGTCTAGCACTTGCAAAGTATGTACAAGGCTCTGAGATCAGCCCTCTAGTACTGAAGAAAAAAAAGGGTTAATATCTCTATGCCTCAGTTTCCACATCTGTAAAATAGGATTAGTAATGGTGTATAAAAAAAGCTTCTAGAATTGTACATGGCACATGATAGGACCTTAATAAATGACAGTGACTATAATTCTTGCCTGCAGCTGTAGCCCTCTGGCATCCAATCCCGTCAGATCTTGGAAGCTAAGCAGGGTCGGGCCTGGTTAGTACCTGGATGGGAGACCGCCTGGGAACACCAGAAGCTGTAGGCTTGGGAGAAGGACCTGGCAACCCCCTCCCAAAAATCAATCTGCCATTGAAAACCCTATGAACAGCAGACAAGCACTGACAATAGTGTCCCCCTGTTGTACAAAGGGTCCCTATGAGTCAGATACCGACTCGACAGCACCTAACAACAACAACAACAACAATTCTTATTGCTGGTGTTGAGTGTAATTACCTGAGAAAACTATGTTAATGTGCTGAAGCCTGTCAAAGACAACTTGGCAGAAACAGCAAACCATAGAACCACCAGGGGACAATGTCATCCCTTTGAAAAACTGGCCACAAGTTGCACTTTTACAAAATCTAATTATCTCATTGGCTTGTTTGGGAAATGCTTTGTCTTCGAAATCGAGCGAGGACTCTGTCCTGGCTTTTGTGCTCAGGAGGCATCCTCTGTCTTCTCTGTGCGAACGGGTTCTTCCCTTTACCTGGAAGTCCTCCTTGCTGGCCACTGACATCTGCATGGCTACCTTCTTCTCTTCCTTCACTTCTTTTCTCAGGGGGCCCTTCTCAGTGAGCCTGTCACTGTGTACCCTAGCCCAAGTTCTAGCCACCCTAGCCCCTTATACTTGATACCTACCTTCCAGCTTACCCTCTTCTTAGCACATTGTCCATCATTCATATTACTTGTTTTTTTTTTTTTGTTGTTGTTGTTTTGTTTGTTTTGTTTTTGTTTTTGTTTTTGTTTTGATTTCCCATCTCCAGGTTAAAAGGTCTCTGAAGTCAGGGATTTTTTTTTTCTTTTTTTGTACTGGGGGTTGAACCCATGGCCTCGCGCTTGCATGCTCTGCAAGTGCTGGACCACTGAACTGCACCCCCAGCCCATTTTTTTTTACTTTTTGAGACAAGGTCTCACTAAGTTACGAAGACTCCCTCTGGTCTCAAACTTGGGATCCTCCTGCCTCCTCCTCCTGAGCCACTGGGATTACAGGCACGCACCACCACGCCCAGCTCTGAAGTCAGGGATTGTAACCATTTTATTCCTTTTCTCAGGTTCACAACACTACCAGGTACACAGCAGGGGCTTAATACTTGTACGTTGCATGCCAGAGTGTATATTTGGGAAGAAGGATTTGATGGTGGGTTCAGAATTCACCTAGCACACATGACCTCTATTAAAAAATAAAATAATAATAACAACAAAAAACTAACTTCGCTTTAGCTGTCCCTCTGTGCCAGCCTTGGGCAGTGCTTGACATTGTATGTCATCTCCACCACAGTCTGTAGATGAGAAAGCAAAGGCTCAGGGTGATTAAGAAACTTACCTGGTCCCCAATGTGTAGGTGGCAGAGCCTACAGACTGTGCTCTCACCTCTGGGATGGAAAGTGATGCCTTTGCCCCCTCTACCACCCCACCAGCACCCCAGCCAGCCAGGGAGGCCTCCCTGGGTGGTTTCAGAGGCGGCTGCTTTGCAGGGCCAGAAGGCTCATCACTCCCCACCTGCCTGTGCGTGGGGGCGGCTCTTGGCATGTGCCGAGTCAGGCGAGTCAGGCGGCCCAAGCTGCTTTCAGCACCCGGGGGTGGCAGGCTAATTAACCTGCCCGGCCCGCAGCCCCTGGTGGATGTGCTGAGGACTGTGGGAGCCTAGGCTTGCAGCAAGCCTCCCTCCACCCGCTTCACTGGGAGCAGGGAGCAGGGCAGGGCCATGCTAGCCATCATGTGGTGACAAGGACGTTTTCAGTGAGAAGAGGGTATTGGACAGAGTTAGAGAGACCTTAGCTCTGACCTTGGCTTTGCCACTAGCTAGTTCCACACGAATGATCAACTTACGGAACGTTCCTGAACCCCCTGACTGAAATGCCAGCCGTAATCAGCCTAAATATGTTGGGAAAATATATGCAACATACCTAGCCCAGGTGCAAAATAAGTTGAGCTGTTTTGTGTCTATTATTCCTTATTCGCTGTACTGTCCTCATTGTAAATGAGAGATTTCGTTCAGTAGCCACAGGCCAGGTACACAATAAAGGCTAATTCCCTTTCTCTTCCCCTTTCTTTCCTTTGACTTCAAGTTCAGACCTATGTTTTCCTTGGAAGTCCAACACTCAGGCCCTGCCTTAGAGATTTTCTGTGGGTTTGTGCTTAAGGAGCCATCTTCCCAGGCAGTGGGGCTGGAACTAAGGCAGCCATTTTGGAGCCAGTGTATTTTTTGTTGTTGTTAAATCCCTCTTTTTCCTTCCTTTCGTCCTTCTTCCCTTCCTCCCTCCTTCTTTCTTCCTTCCTCCTTTGTGCCTTCCAGTTCATTTTTATTGAGCACCCACCAAGCTTTAGGCACTGTGACTACAGCTACCAACAAGAACAGATTCCTACTTAAGTATAGTTAGGTGAGGGGCTAAGATTTAGCTCAGTTGATACAGCACCGCTCTGTAGTTTTTGAGGTGCCAGTTTCCATTCCCAGCACCACAAAAATGGGAGAAGGGTGGCAATCCATTCCCAAAGCAATCCCCAAACAATCAGCCATTGAAAACCCTATGAGGGTCACTATGAGTTGGACACTACTTGATGGCACCTAACAACATTGTTAGGTGAGGGGAGGAAAAATATATACTATGTGAGAAAATAAAATAAGCATTACTAAGGAAACAAAGGGGCTGGGATTTAGCCCAGTTGGTAGAGTGCTGCGCTGCAGTCTCTGAGGTCCCAAGTTGAATTCCCAGCACCGCAAAAATGGGAGAAGGACCTGGCAATCCACTCCCAAGGCAATCCCGAAACAATCAGCCATTGAAAACCCTATGAGGGTCGCTATGAGTCAGATACCGACTTGATGTCACCTAACAACAACAACAAGGAAACAAAATTGAAACCAAGACTTGAAAGGTCAAAAGAGGTGAACTGTGCTCAACTCTGGGAGAACAGGCTTTAGGCTGAGGAAACAGCACTTTCAAAGGTCCTGAGGTGGGATGGAGCTTAGCTAGTGGCCCTACTCTTCCTAATGGGAAGTGTGCAATAAAGCGCAGCTTTGCTCCTCCAGCCCAGCCAAGGCAATCATACTGCATCTTTCAGTTTTGGCTGCACATAAGATCCTGGGTGCTCCCAGGATATCCTTTCTATAACTGATTTCCTACAACTGGGAGAGGTTAATCATGTCCATGTCCTTCAGGACCCTGCCAAAGCTGACGCTCCCCACAGTTGCTGGTTTAAATTAGAGAGGTTGTTTGCTGAGGACTAGATTTGTCAGTTATGAACTCCAAATAAGTCCTATTGCTGAGTTTCCCAATGTGCAAGTAGAAGGATGCTGGGCGAGGCTGGCATTTAACGTTCACGTGAAATGCCTGGTCCTGCCATCCAGTGAGAAGGAAGCCATGCCCACCGGCCCTCCTCCTAAACCTGCCTGGGTTCCCTATTGCAGCCAGAAGACCAACCAGACCCTCTGGTCTCCCATCCAAGATGTTCCGCACTCCACCCAGCCTTCCTCCTGCTTCTGCTCTGCCGTGCACACACTTCTGCCCAGCTCCATGCTATTGCTTGCCTTGCCTCTGTGCCTGTGGCAGAAGTGCTGCTTATACCTCCAGGCCCTGCTCACATTCTGCCTCCTAAGCAAGTTCCATCTCAGATCTTCCTGGGGGATTTGCTCTCCTCCCCCATTCTCCTGATTTCTCCTTGCATGTAAGCTGTTTAAGGCCTTGGCCATCAACTACATTGTGTTGTAGACACTGAATTCCAACTGAAGTATGAACTTCTAATGGCCAAGATCCAGGCCATCCAACTCTGCAGCTCCACCACCTAACACAGGTTTGGCATGTCGGTCATTGGGTCATTCATTCAGTAATATGCACTGAAGGTCACTGTACCTGGTACCTTACAAGGCAAGGGGCTTGAGGCTGTGGACGACGGATGTTCACTGCCCTTAAGCTACTCCTAGACTAGAGACCATTATAGCATAGGTCATTCTTTGGACTCTAATGAGGGGAGCTGACCTGAGCCTGGGGTGGTTCCTGAAGGCTTAAGTCAAAATGAGGAAACTGAGATTTGGGAGAGTGAAATGACTGATCTAAAATCTCACATCTAGTATGTGACAGAGCAAGATCTCAAAACCGAGTGTAAGTCAACACCCTCTGCACACAGTCATTTTGGGGGTGCATTCTTCTCCATCCACAGCCCCAACATGGTAGCATGCTGCTTTCTAGTCCTGCCCTGCTGAGTGAGGAGGAAGCGTTAGATACACGGCATTAAACTTGATGGCTCCCGAGTCCTTGCAGTCACAGAGAGGTCTCAGCAGAATTCAAGACCAGAGCGCAGGCTTCCCACTTGCAGGATATTTTGGGATAGCTCTCCTCTTACTCATGTTTCATTTGTTTGCTTTCCTATTATAAAAATAATGTATACTAATTGTAGAAAATTTAGAGGAAAATACAAATCACCCGCAAAGCAATGGCCAGAAATAACCATTTTCACATTTTTAGTGTATTGAGGTAGTTATTTTGGGGATATTTAGAAATTGCTGTGAAATATAATTGCTGCTCATTAATTTAAGCAAATACATGAACATGTTTAATTTGTACATATTTAGCTTATTGTAAAGAGTTGTGCATTCTAGTACCTGGAAAGATCAAAGACCTGCATTTCCCAAGAGACAGGTCATGACTCCCTCTTAAACCTGACCCAGGCATGGTCCTTTGCATGCTGAGTGACATATATCAGTTTACCTGCCTGTCTTCTCCACCACCTGTGGGGTTCAGAAGAGCAGACTGAGCCTTTTCATCGTCTACTCTTCAGTCTATAGTACATAATAGGCACACAGAATTATATGGGATAAATGTCATGGTGGCTCAGGAAAGGGGTTCTGTGGTTCTCCTCTCTGACTCCTTTCAGTTGAGCAGTGCTGATTATATATTTTTAAGGATGAGTCTCCCTTGTCTGTTTTGTTCACTAAGGAATTAAAAGTATCTGAGGGCAGGGCTTTGTCATCTTCACTGAGGTAGTGCCTGGGACACAGAAAGCCCTCCATCTATGTTTGTAAAAGACCTGACGGTCTGAATGATGCCCTATTGGTAAACAGTGTGCACATACTATCAGAACAGCCCTCTGACATGGGTCTAATACTGCCCTTATTTATCACATGAGGAAACTGAGGCTCAGAGAGGTGAAGTGGCATGTCTGAGTCACTAGGTTAGAAAGTGATGGACAGGAGAGTGACAACCTTGAACTCTAGGAGCCCTGTTCTCGCATGGTCTCCACCCTGAGCTCTGCTTGCTTATTCATGGGCTGCTTTTTAGATACCCATCCAAGGGAAAGGAACTTGCTAGCTGACCCTCCTTCACATATCTAAGGCTAGAAGAGCTAGCACAAAGTCAGGGCAGCTGCCAGAAGATGCAGCTGAGCACTGTGGCACACATCTCTCACCCCAGCAACTGGGGAGGCTGAGGCAGGAGGATCATCGAGTTCCAGCAGGAGGCAGCCTGCACAACTTAGCGAGACCCTGTCTCAAAGCAAAAAGTGAAAAAGGTGAAAAAGGCGCTGGAGGTGCAGCTCAGTGGTAGAGCCCTTCCTTACCGTGTGCGAGGCCCTGGGTTCAACCCATCAGTACTGGGAAAGAGAAAGACAGCACATGAGCACAAAGATCTGCCATTTGGGCGCAGCTGACCACGAGGCCATCTGGCCACTGGCCTGTCCTGGCTGCTGCTCGGCGCCCTAGACTGTCACAGTCTGGCCACTTCTCCCTCTGTGTCCTTCACCACTATCTTTTTTCACAGCTTGATTTCCCCTCTTGTCAACAGATCTCTCAACAAAATGTTTTCCACCGATGCTGGCTATTTTTATCCCCTTTATCAGAGTTATTCCCTTTGGTAAATAGCTTCCTGGCATGGGGTGGGCAGCCTCCAGCAGGTGCCAACAAACACTGTGTGGGCAGGGAGTGGGGGGCAGGTGGGCACCTGGTGAAAGAGGAGAGGACAGCTGAGCCACGGGCCAGGCTGGCCTCTGGGGGGACTTTCTGCTCAGATGAAGGCAGCAGCAGCAGGAGCGGCAGCAGGACGTTCATTCATTCCCCTTCCCACTGGTTAGAGTCGTTCTTAGAAAAGGTGGCATGTGCAGAGGCCTTGGAAGCAATTAATGACAGGCGCCCAAAATAGACTCAAAACCAGCAGCATTTTGTTTTGCTCATGGCTTTTCATGCCTGCAAGAGGAGGAAAGAAAGGATCCAGAACATTTTCTGCATCCAAACATACATCTATTTTATAATAAGACAAATGACTCGTATTCCCGCTATTAAATCCAGCAGCGTCCCCTCCCCACCAGCCACCCCTCTCTCAGGATCTCGCCAGCATTTCCTTTTGTGGCTGCAAGAGAAGCAAACGGCAGCTCACGCCATCTCCGGTGCAGCATGCCTCTGCCTCCCCACTCTGCCCAAGCGCTCAGCTTTTACAAGCTGGGATTTTCATAAATTAACGCTGCGCATGTGGCTACAGCTGCTATAAGGGCTTTCCAGAAGGTGCTGCGGGAGCCAGCTCTGCTGGAGAGAAAGCCAGTGATTTGCTAGTGGAAGCCTCTGGCCCTAGGCAGAGGTTGAGCCAGGCCACTGCAGAAACCAGAGCTGTTCTCTGTCACTGTGCCTCTAGAAGGACGTAAACTTCCCAAGGAATGGGTGGAGGGAGTGAAGCCCAAGGAGACACCAGGAAGCCCAGATTCTGGTCCCAGCCCTATCCTGACTCATGTGGTGACCTTGTCCAAGTTCCTTCTCCCTTGAGGTCAGTTCTACCTGGTGCACAGTCTCCAAGCTCAGCGACACCTCTCGTGTGTAGCACTTGCACAATGAAGTGCAACATTTATTTGCAGAATCTTTCGGCCATCTAGCTCAGGAGCCTGCATTCTTAGGCTTGAGGCTCACATGTGGCCAGATGCATTGATTTAACACTGTAAATGCACTGCAATGAACCATACTGTGATGGCAGAGTTGAGTCCATGCAAAGACTAGATGGCCCCAAAACCCAAAATATCTACTCTCTGGCTCTTCACAGGGAAAGCTCGCCAATCCCTGGTCTAACTGGTAAATTCCCCAAGAACAGGACCCTTGCCCCCTCGGATGGGCAGGGACACACTCAACATAACTCAGCTAGTGTGGTTGTTAGGTGCCATCAAATTGAATTTGACACATAGCGACCCTATGTACAACAGAACAAAACACTACTCAGCACTGTGCTATGCATATGATCTTGTGTTTGAGCCCAATGTTGCAGCCACTGTGTTTCTTCTCATTTTGAGTTGTGCAACATCAATGAAAGGAACTAGGGCCTTTACTCCATTCCTGTCATTGAAGTCAATTCTGCTTTGAAGAGGCAATTCTTCCCCAGTCATTTCTTAAATGCCTTTGAAGCCCAAGGGGCTCATTTTCCAGCACTATATTTGACAGTGCTTCTCTGCTATTTATAGAGTTTTCAATGACTAATTGTTTGGGGAGTGGGCTGCTGGGTCCTTCTCCCTAGTCTGTCTTAGTCTGGCAGCTCAGCTGAAACCTATCCACCTCTGGTGCCTCTGCTGGTGTCTGAAATACCAACGGCATAGCTTTCAGCATCACAGCAACCATTAGGCCCCATGGCATGATAAGCTGACAGACACATGGAGAACTCAGCTAGCAAGTGACCTAAACATTCAGTGCAATGAAATGTGTGCAAAGAGAGTCAGAATTGTTCAAAAAAAAGAAAATTCCTCCCAAGAATGAAAGCCATACAATATTTATATAGATGAGCAAGCTCAGCATCCAGAATAATGTTTCTAAGCAAGGACTCATGAAGCAGACTCACCATCACTTCCTAGCTGTTGGTCCTGAGAATGGTCTTGACCTCTCTGAGACTCAGTTGTCTCAGTCTTCAAATGGAGATACTACTACTTACTGAATTTTTCAAGGATAATTATGAGGATTTGGCATGAAAATTTAAGTAAAACTCTATGCCTGGTAAATATCGGTGGTTCTCTTCCAGGGATGTCTTCCCTCCTTGATTCCCACTGGTAATGACATGTTCTTCTGTCCCTCTATCTGTTTATTCTTCCTAACACTGCTTTCAGAGAAGGACCCAGCAACCCACTCCCAAAAAATAATCAGCCATTGAAAACCCCATGAATAGCAAAGAAGCACTGAGAATAGTGTTATACTTGTTGCACATAGGGTTGCTATGAGTCAGACACAGACTCTATGGCACCTAACAACAACAACACAGCTTAGCACCTACAGCCATACCACCTTGGTATCCAATCTCAGAAGCTATGCAGGGTTGGGCCTGGTTAATCCTCAGATGGAAGACCACTTGGGAATATTGGGTGCTGTAGGCTTGGGAGAAGGACCCAGAAGTCCACTCCCAAAATAGTCAGCCATTGAAAACCCTATGAATAGCAAAGAAGAACTGACAATAGTGCCGGGCATGGCACAGTGTCAGGGAATGTTTCGTTTGTTGTACATTGGGTCTCTATGAGTCAAATCCAACTCCATTGCATCTAACAACAACAATACAGCCCAGGTGACTGGACAGAGAGGGACTGAGGGCCTTTGGGAACGTGGGTGACAACATGGTGTAGAGGTTGGGATATTTTAGAATCCAGAGACCTGGGTTCAAATCTTGGCCCTGTTCCTCTCCACATCTCACTTCCTCATCAGGCAGATAGGAGGGAAACAAAGCCTTCCTTATCGGATGGTAAAAACGATTAAACACGATGCATCAGGAATTTAGAATAGGGCCTGACATTCAATAATAAATGCTAACTATTCAATAACTGTAAGCTGCTGTTCCTTTCCACATGAGCTGGGTTAGGTAGATTTTAGCTTTTTCTGAGTCCTTGTGGAAGGAGTTGGCTTTGGGTAACTCTGAGCTCCACATGGACCCCACGTTGGGGACAGGAGGCTCTGAGAAGGCCTCTGTTTTGTCACACTGAAGTGAAAAGTGCTATAAAACCCAAAGGCCCAGCACACCAGATTGGCCTGACGACATTTCCTGCCATGAAGACGAAATGATGTCTTTGAAAATGAGCATTTTCCTGGATAAACCTCTAAATGGACAATTGTACATCTTCTGGCTTTATGTAGACCTTGTAACTTTGAAAGCTTTTGAAATGGGGAATTTATGAATGGGGTTTATTTATTTCTGTGGCATTCTGGCTCATGCTATTGACCCAACTAGGAAACTGGGCTTCCATTACTTGCTAATTTCCCTTTGCCAGGTGGTTGTTACTCTGCTGGTATCCCCAGAGAGCCACACCTATTTGGTATTGAAACCCAAAGGGCTTCTGCTGCTTAAAACTTTGCCCTGTACTAAGACTGATTTCCTGGAAAAAGAACCTGGTGCGTGGGAATTTCTCAGGGAGGCATTATAGTTTGCTATCACACTTTGAAAGTTCGTTTTTTCAGAGCATGTAGTCACTCTCATAGAAAACTCTTGCAACACGAGTTAGACGTGCCTGACTTCAAGGAAGAGTTGGTTCCTGGCTGATGAGTAGTTCCTTTAGGTCCAAGAACTTTTTTTTTTCAGTACTGAAGGGTTGAATCCAGAGACTTGCACATGCTAGGCAAATGCTGTGCTGCTGAGCTGCATCCTAGCCCCCTGTTTTTAACTTATTTATTTTGAGACAGGGTCTCACCAAGCTGCACAGGCTGCCTCTGGCCTTGAACTAGCGATCCTCTTGCCTCAACCGCCAAAGTCACTGGGATTACAGGCATGAGCCACAGTGCCCAGCTCCAACAACTCTTTTTGAAAGTAGGCAAGGAGCTACAAAGACATGTCTGGACCAGTCTGCCAAGGAAACTAACTTCACGTAGAAAATGTGTTAGTTTGGGCAGGGCACTCTTTTGTAAGCAAAAGACCAAAAAATGTATAGAGCTGCAAACACAATAGAAATTTAGTTCTCATTCATATAGTAGTTCAGGGCTGACCTTCATGGTCTATGGATGGCTCTTCTCCACCTAATGAGTTAGGAAATCCAGACTCATTCAGTCGTATGGCTCCACTATGCTAAGGAAGGGACAGCATGGATTTTAGAGGACAACTAATCACATAAAGGGAAACATACCAAAATTTGGGCCATAAGGATTAAGTGGTCAGTCATAAGGGCCATGACTCCCTTTGTCTGTGAACCAAGCTTGTAGAGCATTGCTAAGCATATAATAGGTGCTCAGTAAATATTTTTAGAAGGAAATGAGTGGATGGATATCCTCTGTTCTATTCTCTTGTTCCCTGACTTTGGACATCTAGTAGATAAGCCAAATTCCTGACCAACTGCCTCAAGCTACTTCCAAGGTGCAACTGTTGGACCCAGAGTCCAGATTGGCCAAATGTTTTTCCCCAAATAGATAGGCACTTTTATTTTCATATCCAGTGTACAAACAGGAATTATTGAAGAGCCATTTAAAGATTTTATACATTTGAGCCTATCCAAATCAATCTGATGTATGAGTTTTGTGCCCAAGATTCCATAAGATTTCTGGTGAGAAGTTCCATTAGAGGACACCTAGTGGTCCCTAGACACCCATTAGAGGACACCAACTACAAAAATGACCAAGCTCATGAGCCAGCCCACTTGGTGATGGCTAGCTGGAGTTGGATTTTGAAGGAAAAATAAGCATGCTGTGATTGATCACCAATATCTGCCATAAGCAAGGGGAAGGGAAATGATAAGCAAAGTCCTACGTGAGTCAATAGATCTTAGCAAGTCTAGAGTCATATACTGTACATAGGCATGAAGCCCAGAGAAGAAAGATGGTAAGCAACTACCACTGCAGATTTAAGTTGAAGAGCCTAAGAAGGTGGTTGAACCAGAATGAGAAAAGCCAGATAATGGTAGGAGGTCTATTGGGAAATTCTTTCAGAAATAGAGAATTTAGGACAGTGAAGGGCTGGCAACTGGCCAGCAGTGATTATAGCTATTTCTGAGGGAAAAAAAACAGTGGAAGCAGAGCACAGGGTATAATATGATTTAGAATCTGACACTGACATGTTTCCTGCTAGGGGTAGTCAGCCTCAATTGTTCCAGGTTAGATGGGGGAAAAATGCCTGCTGTTCTTGCCAAAATGTCTCTCCAGGTCATGAGGAGGTACATGAACTCAGGCAGTGGGCAGTGGGCAGTGGGCAGGTGGCTGGAGGCTCTCCCAGGCCTCTAGGATACATTCCAGTTGAGATCAGGGTGCCATCCTACCCCTAAGCCCCACGACTTGCCAGCACCTGGCACCTCTTCTGAGCCTCCTCAGGGTTGGCTGCTGAGGGTTCAGAGGCAGACAAGTCATAGCCCCCAACCACGGTGAGCTCACAGTCTAGAAGGAGACAGACCCTAAGATGATATTGATTACAACACACTATATCAGCCAACAGCAGCATTTCAGGTAGCAAGAAATACTTCCAAATTAGCCAGAAGCATGAATTATAAGAATTATCTTGACTTTGGTAAAATAAAAATAGGCTACTTGCATGTGTTTAGTCAAAGAAACCAAGTCTGTCAGTGGTTGCAGCACCGGGTAATCTGTGCTGTGCCACAGAGGGTGCTGGGATGGGAGATTGGTTATGCCTCAGAAGGGAGATCAGTTGGGGCCCTGGAGAGGGGACCTCTGAGGAGTGGGCCAGACCCACAAAGCGGGAATGTCAATCCCAGAGAGAGAACAGCATGGGCAAAGGAAAAGGATGTGTACATATTCTGCAATAGCAGGTGTGTATGCAGGTAGGCAGGGGCTGGGAGTTAGCTCAATTGGTAGAGTGCTGCGCTGCAGTCTCTGAGGTCCTGAGTTCAATTCCCAGCACGCAAAAATGGGAGAAGGGCCTGGCAATCCACTCCCAAGGCAATCCCAAGACAGCCATTGAAAACCCTATGAGGGTCGCTATGAGTTGGATACCGACTTGACAGCACCTAACAACAACAACAACATGCAGGTAGGCAAGACAGACGGAGTACAGACTGAAGGGCCTCAAGTTCTTCCAGAGCTGGGGATAGGAAGTGAGGCTGCAGGCCAAGGAAGAGTCCCAGCCCCACTGAGAAGAAGGGTCCTGAGCAGATCAGCTGTTGCAACTCCATTTCTAGCTGCTCCCAGCGTAGGCGCACAGATGCTTGGTAACCAAGGGGTGGTCTATTTAAAGCCACCTGTGCGTAGGTTCTTGAAGGCACTCTGAAGGATGGAGGGGAGGGAGTGTCAGGAGGAAGAAGCCCCTAAGAGGGAGTCAGGAGACTGGATTCCAGCCTCCACTCTGCCCAGAGCCCACTCTGCCCATGGGGCCTGGGCATGCGTCTGCTTCTCTCTGGGCCTCAGCTTCCTCAGTACTGTGTGGTGACAAATTGTGGAGCCTTAGGAGCTGGCTGCATGGGTTCAAAGCTGGGATGCATTACTTACAATCCATGAGCATGGGTCCAATGACTTCCCCTCTGTGTCCATTTACTCCTCTGTAAAATGGGGATAATAATAGTACCTGGGCTGGGATTTAGCTCAGTTGGTAGAGCGCTGCGCTGCAGTCTCTGAGGTCCTGAGTTCAATTCCCAGCACCGAAAAAATGGGAGAAGGACCTGGAATCCACTCCCAAGACAATCCCGAAACAGTCAGCCATTGAAAACCCTATGAGGGTCACTATGAGTCGGATACCGACTCGACGGCACCTAACAACAATAGTACCTACCTTTTAGAGTTGCTTCAAGGATTAGATGAGGTAATATATGCAAAGCCCTTTTAATAGTACCCGGCACATACTAACACTCAAAATGAGCTACTTAGAAAATCCATTGTTGTTGTTATATGATGGTGTTGGATTAGCTTAGTGGGATTTAAACCTTAACCATGGAACCCTTTTTCCAACATGGAACTCTGATGTGTAAAAACTATATTGAGAACTGACCCCAGCAGCCCTTTCCCCAGGGCTGCACTGAAGAGCACTAGAGCATCTGAAGAACCCCAAGGCTCCAGAAAACTCAGCTTGTGAGCAGTCATCCCAGAGGGTCTCTGAGGACCCTTTCAGTTGCTGCTTTTAACTCAACTATTTCTTCCAAAGCTCAAGTGCTAGAAAAGCTGGAAAAGTTGTCTTTTTCACCTCAAAATCCATTTTCTAAAAGCATTAGCTGAGCCAGGCCCAGGGGGGACGGTCTGGTAAAAGCAAACCAAAGTGGATGTGGAGAGGTGAGGAAGTTTTTCAAGTAACAGTCTTGGCTGCAAAGACCCACACCACCTCTGCATTTTTTTCAAGTCAATACATTTTTATTTAAGGAATTTTACACATTGGGATTCATTCTACTGCCCATCCTAGTCGCTTTAGTGTCTCCAAAGCTTGAGAAGTTCAAGACTGACCTTTTCAAAAGGAGCCATGCTGAGTCCACAGTCACCTGTCAGATCACCTTTTCATGGTGTTCTTAGTTAGGTTTCTTGCATCTCTCCCTGAATCCAGAGATACTGGTGACATGCTTTAAACTCTCCCCACCAGGAATCTTTGGGATCTGATTTCTTTAAATAATTCACGATTGGGCCCCAGAAGTCAAATGCTAGAAAGTATATAGCTGTTTTGGCTAATGAATGGAAAACATATTATTCCTTAATGTATTTCTAATATTGAAGTTGTCTTGTATCCAATTTTCACACATGACCTAAGCAAACATTAGAGGTCTCAAGGTCACCACTGCAATGCATTTGCTCTAAATGAAAGCATCGCCTGGGTCTTAATTTAACCTGGGAACAATTTCTGGATGCCGCAGTCAAAGGTGCCCATTCTCCTTCATAGTGAGGATTCACCTCTGCCACTTATAGAAGTTACATGATGTGGCTGCCTTCACTGGGCACAGCCCGGGGTTGTGTCTCATCTCTTTGTTTCCAGATGGTTAGGCATTGCCATTGCCCGGCCTGTGCTGCACCACAGCTGTCTCTTCCTCTGCACTAAGGTGCTGTATCTTATTCCCTTACCTCCCTTCCCTAGTGCAAGGCATGGGTTTTGCAGGCACTCAATAAATCAATGTTGAACTGATCAAATAGAATCGAAAATAGATACCTCTATGTGGCTAACTCCAAGCTGGGTTCATCAGTGATCCAAACAGACTTTGGGCCCTGACCACACACCCATTATTGACTAGAGGGAAGATGAGTAAGTGCAAGTATAACAGCACTCAGGGCTTACTGTTGAAGCTGGAAGTCCATAGTCCTAGGACCTCCAAAAGGCAGGAATTTGCTTTCAGAATCTGCCTGGTGGGGCCTTGGGACGACCTTGGGAAACTATCTTTTAAGGTCTTGAAATGGAAGGTCCCTTTATTTTCTGGGACCCCAGGACCCACTGCAGAGCTTGGCCCAGGTTTTTAGCATGAATGCAAGCCTGGCCCCTTATTGTGCCTACAGATTTCACTGCTTTTATACTTTAGCCACTGGCCATTCGGCTTCCGTGACCATTCAGCTTTGGAGCCTAACAGTGGGCAAAAGCTGGGAGAACAAGCTTGTGTGAGTCTGTTTTCCACTGCTATGACACAATACCTTAGGCTGAGTAATTTATTTTAAAAAGATTCATTTGGCTTATGATTCTGGAAGCTGAGAAGTCCAAGAACATGGCCTTGGCATGTGGTAGGGCTTTAGGGCTACATCATCCCATGACAGAAGGTAGACAGTCAAGAAAGAGTGAGAGCTAGAGGGCAAGACGGGGCCAAGTTCACCTTTATAATAAACCCACTCCCACAGTACCTAACCCACTCAGAAGATACCATGAATCCATTGCCAAGGGCAGAGCCCTCATGACCTGATCACCTTGCATCAGGCCCCACCTCTCAACCCTGCTGTGCTAAGGAGTACGTTTCCAGCACATAAACTTTGGGGGACACATTCAAACCATAGCAAAGCCCAATCCCAGCCTGTCATCCACAACCTGTCTTCTTCATTGACCACTCTCTGCTTCAGCTACCTTGGCCTTGCTATCATCCTCCTACCATTTCTACCCTTTCCTAGTCAGTTTCCCTCTGCCTGCACCACTTCCCCTTTCCATACCTACTGAGCTCCTACACCTTCTCCAAAACAATCCCAAGCCATTGACTCTAAGAAGTCTTCCTGGATCTCCTCAGTTGGAATGTTTACTCCTCCCTTCCCAGTCCTCCCATAGAACTTTCACAGTATGTATGGCAATCCATTTGGGTTTGAATTATTTCTCCTATCATCCCAACTGGAGGGCAAAGATTTTTATCTTACTTGTCTTCACACCTAAATGTATGAGGTTCAATTCCTAGGTCTCTCTGGATATCTGAACATAGATAATTTATCTAATACACCTAGGTCTCAGTATTCCTGTTCTCTCTGTATACTGGGGGTAAAAAAGCCTTTTCTTATCGGTTTATTGTTAGTATTATATGAGGACTTGAAGTAATAATGAAAATAAATAAGAAATGAGAGCTAATACTAAGTGCTCATTTAGGCATTGCTTTAATTTTTTATGGACAGTTCACCTAAAATTTTTTTGAAAATTTTTAAAATAATTAGGCAGGAAGTTGCAAAGATTGTGCAGAGAAATCCTATGTACCTTTCACCCAAGTTTTCTTCTGCTGTGGGTACATCTTACCTAATTATGTTGTTATTAGTTACTGTGGAGTCATTGTCCAACTCCCAGCAACCCTACATACAATGGGTAAAACACTTCGACCCTGCGAATACAACAGGCAAAACACTATTGTCAGTGCTTCTTTGCTATTTATAGGGTTTTCAGTGGCTGATTTTTTGGGGGAGTGGGTTGCTGGGTCCTTCTCCCAAGCCTGCAGCACCTGGTGTTCCCAGGCAGTCTTCCGTCCAAATATAAACCAGGTCCAACCCAGCTTAGCTTCTGAGATCTGATGGGATCAACTGCCACAAAGGTATGGTTGCAGGCATTACCTAATTACAGTCAGTATCAAAACCAGGAAACTGACACTGGTACAATGTACGAGGTGTGTAGTTCCGTGTCATTTTGTTACTTGTTAGATTTGTGCAACCACCACCACAATCCAGGTACAGAACAATTCCATCGCCACCAGGATCTTCCTGTGCCAGACCTTAATTGTCTCACCTACCCTTCTCCATCACCCTGAGCAACCATTAGTATGTCTCCCATCTGCAAAACTTTGTCATTTCAACAAGGCTATCTAAATAGAATGGCATGGTGTGCAGCACTTTTAAGACTGGCCTTTTTCCACTCAGCATAGTGTCTCAAGATCCATTCAAGTTGCATGTCCATAGTCCATTCCTTTTTACTGCTGAGTTTGGTCCATGAATATATAGTCATCTCTCAGGATCCTCAAGGGACTTGTTCAGGACCTTTCTCCAATACCAAACTCAGTAGATGCTCAGGTCCCTAACATAAATAACATACAATTTGCATATAACCTATACATGGCCTCCTCTATGCTTTAAATCATCTGTACTTAAAATATCTTATGAATATGTAGATGTTATGTATTGTTTGCTTGCAGCTGAAGCCCTGTGGCATCTGATCCCATCAGATCTCAGAAGCTAAGCAGGGTTGGGCCTAGTTAGTACTTGGATGGGAGACTGCCTGGGAGCACCAGGTACTGTAGGCTTGGGAGAAGGACCCGGCAGCCCACTCTCAAAAATCAATCCGCCATTGAAAGCCCTGTGAACATCAGAGAAGCACTGACAATAGTGTTTTGCCTGTTGTGTTTGCAGGGTCGTTATAAGTCAGATACTGACTCGATGACACCTAACAACAACAATGTATTGTTTAAGTAATAAAGATAAGAAAAAAGATGTGTATGTGTTCAATACAGTCATAGTTTTTTTTTTCCCAAATATATTCAATACAAGGTTAGTTAAATCTGTAGGTGTAGAACCTATGGAAGTAGAGGGCCAACTGTACCGCCCATATGCCTTGGTTTAACCATTGAAAGACATCTGGGCTGTTACTAATTTGGGGATATTACATATAAAGCTGCTGTAAAAATGTGTGTGTACATCTTTATGTAAATATAAATCTTCATTTCACTGAGATAAATGCCCAAGAGTGCCATTGTTGGGTTATATGGTAACTATATGTTTAGTGGGGCTGGGATTTAGCTCAGTTGGTAGAGCACTGCGCTGCAGTCTCTGAGGTCCCGAGTTCAATTCCCAGCACTGAAAAAATGGGAGAAGGGCCTGGCAATCCACTCCCAAGGCAATCCCGAAACAATCAGCCATTGAAAACCCTATGAGGGTCGCTATGAGTCGGATACCGACTTGACGGCACCTAACAACAACAACAACAACAACAACATATGTTTAGTTGTTTTTTTTTTTTTTAAGAAAGAGCCAGCTGTTTCACAGAGTGGCTGTACTGTTTTGCATTCCCACCAACAATGCATTTCTCCACATCTTTGCCAGTATTTGGTATTGTCACTATATTTTATTTAGCTGTTCTAATAGGTATATAGTGACATCTCATTGTGGTTATTTCCCTAATAGCCCTGATGTTGAACATATTTTCACTGCTTATTTGCTGTCTGTAAATCCTCTTTGGTTAAATGTCTCTATATGTCATTTGCCTCTCTAATTACATCATTTATTTGTATTTTTAATGTGACATTTGGAAGTTCTTTATATATACTAGATATGATTCCTTTCCCAGCTATGATATTTATATAATTTGCTTTTCCAATCCTCATACAACCTATGAAGAAGATACTAGGATTATCTCAATTTAACAGATACCAAAATTGAGGCATTTACAGGCTAGTATTATATGTGGCACACAGCAGATATCCAGGGGGGAAAATCACTGTGAATTTTATACAGACAAAGCTCAGACCAAAGGCACACAGAACTCAGGATACTTCAGTGGAAATGGTAGAGTTGCTGGAGATTAGGATGGGGGAGTAAAAGTTCAGGTATCAATGAGTAGAGAGTCTTAATCTCAGGTCATCAGCCCATTTAACAGGCTGACAATTCTAAACACGAGCATTAGAACAGATTTCTATCTATGTGGAACTACCATCAAACCTACTAAAGCTGTCCTGTCTCTTGTTTTCACCCACATCCTACCTCTTCCTATGCTGCACAGGTTTGGAGAGCAGCTGGCCTGTTTTACTGCAGGGGCTTTATTTAAGGGAAGATATTTCTCCCATGCCTTCCTTCTCCAAGATGCTGGGAGGCACTGGGAAATATAAGGCCAAGAGTCAGAATGCTGGCAGCTGGTCTGTATAGCAGGGAATAGTGTGGGAATTGGATGCTTCACTTCCCTGGACTTTCCTTCCTTATATCTGTAAAATGGGAGTAACAACAGTAGCTAACTGGTAGAGAGGTCAACCCTCATGTGTCTGTCAGTTTGCAGTACTGTGGGGGCTTGTGTATTGCTGTGATGCTGAAAGCTGTGCTTGCAGGTATTACAGATACCAGCATGGTCACCTATGGTGCGCAAGTTTCAGCTGAGCCTCTGGACTAAGACAGATGCAGGAGAAAGATATGGCAACCCACTCCTGAAACAATTAGCCATTGGAAACCCTATGAATAGCAGACAAACACTGTCAGATACAGTGCTAGAAAATAAGCACCCCAGGTTGGAAGGCACTAAAAGATGACTAGGGAAATGTTGCCTCCTCAAAGTAGAGTCTACCTTGATGACAAGAATGGAATAAGGCTCCAGGGACTTCCATTGCTGATGTGACCTGACTCAAAATGAGAAGGAACAACTGTAAACATCCATTAATAATTGGAATGTGGAATATACATAGTATGAATCTAGGAAAATTGGAAACCATCAAAAGGGAAATGGAGTGCATAAACATCAACATTTGAGGCATCAGTGAGCGAAAATGGACTGGCATGAGCCATTTTGAATCATAATCATATGGTCTACTATGCTGGGAATGACAGATTAAAGAGAAATGGGATTGCATTCATCATCAAAAAAATCATAATGGGCTTAAACATAAAAAAGATCATGTGCCTGCTACAGAATTGGGGAGTGTTTCATTCTATTGTACATAGGGTCAACAGCACCTAACAACAACAACAAAGGGAGGTTGAGGACGAGGTCTTGGGTAATATATAGTCCAGAAAGGGGCTGTTCTTGTCATAGATACGTAACATTGATGGAGGTACATAACTTTCTAAGCCTCTGGAAAATAAGGCCAATCAGTTTCTACCTTGTAGACTTAGAGTGAGGGTTCATGAGAAGATGCACCTAAAGTGCCTGCACAGATCCTATTTCAGGATGAACCTGATCAATAATGGCTGTCATCCTCCCCTGCTCCTGGATAGGGAGAATTAATGTTGTAAAAATGGCTATCCTACCAAAAGCAATCTATACATTTAATGCAATACTCATTAAAATTCCACTGACTGACTTTACAGAAATAGAAAAAATGATCCAAAAATTCATATGGAACCACAAAAGACCACGTATAGCCAAAACACTTTTAAGCTGCAAATCTGCAAATCTAATGCAGGGGGAATCACAATCCCTGACTTCAAACTTTACTACAGGGCAGTGGTTGCAAAAACAGCTTGGTACTGGCACAAAAATAGGCCTGAAGACATCTGGAACAGAATAGAAGACCCAGATATACCTCAACACACCTATAGCCACCTTATCTTAGACAAAGGAGCAAAGCAAGTAAACTGGAAAAAGGACAGCCTCTTCAACAAATGGTGCTGGGAAACATGGTCATCCATATGCAGAAAAATGAAACTGGATCAGCATCTCTCAATATACATGAGAGTTAACTCAAAATGGATAAAAGATCTCAACATAAAACCAGAAACTTTAAAACTTATAGAAGGCAAGATAGGCAATACACTCCATCATATAGGCATTGGAAAAGATTTCCTTAATAGGACCCCAATTGCTCAAGAAATTGCAACAAGAATAGATAAATGGGACCACATGAAATTAAAA